>JAOWBN010010266.1:0-22735 GCA_028565015.1 Pinguicula moranensis | reverse complement strand
GGGGGGGATATGAAGTACGGAAGGATTATGGTGATCAATAGAGGATTTACTACGTCGAAATAGTTAGAAAGAGATATCCCTATGGCCACTTGTAAGAGATTGTTGGATTATTTGCAATTGCACAAAGTCGACTAGTAATAAAGTGATGCGAAATGAGTATCAAACCACGAGGATTGTAAAAGATAAGCCCCAACTTAGGCTAGTTTGCATGCAATTTGGACAAACAACACTTCGGTTTTAGATTACACTATCTTCCTAAACATGAAAGTAGATGATTTTTTTTTTTTTCGGTTTAACAAACATAAAGTAATGGATAACTTCTCTCGGTTAAGGATCTAGGGCAGCGATTTCACCTTTATATGCATTCATATGGGAATAGATTGTTAGCTCAATTAATAGACTCAAAGTTTAGTTGCCCACCAGATTTCGTCTCTTGATAGTAATTTCTCTAGAGAGTAACACTTTCCATATGATAAAAACGCATTTATCACTTGAATCTCATGCCTAATGTAGCAAGAATAGCTACTCCACAAAAACCTCTCTCAACATGGATGTACTCATCTCTCGAATATCGCATTCATGATACTTAAGGTTGGTTTTACCGTGATCTAGCTAAGTTCTCATCTCTCGAATCTTAAACAAGCTTAAACACTAGCAATTGGTCGTCAATCAATTGTTAGCTCATATGAAGTTCAATAAAATGTCTTATCTAACAACCAAAATATCTTATCTAACAACTAAACATTTAAAACCACTCCAACACAAAATACGCGTAGGGCTACATCATTCCCTAGTAGATGAGTTTAGCTCATGATCAAGGTACAAGCTTCCTGAAGGGAAATGAAGAAACTCCCTTGGTTATGTCGAGCTCGTACTCTTCGATCGTCCCCCTTCTTCTCCAAAACCAAGATCTTGAGAAGCTAATGGCAGATATTTTCTTCGAGTAAGGGCAATTTTGTCCATCCAATACTTCCTATGCAAATAGGGCTTTTACTCACTTTCCAGCCAAAACAATTGGGTAGTGTCAGATGTTGGAGTTGCAACCTGTATAAATGTTGGGTTTTAGCCTTACAATAGTGCTCAATTCTCTTTGGTTTCCGCATTCACGTTAAGTATTCTTTAAATCCTTGCAAGAAACGAGAAATAAATATAAAAATGCACTTTTTCTTCTCAATGATTGGCAAAATGTAAGCATATAGGGCCATCATAAGTTGGTATAACCCAGACTTATCAGAGATCATGATGAAACCTTTGATCAATGTACGAATTTGATTAGAAAATAGCTTCTAATCAATACTCAAGGATCATGATCTCTTGTACAAGAAATGTAAAGCATATATCAAAGGGGATGACAAATAAGCTATATATGCTAGATTAGGATATGTACAAGCTAGTTTTTTAAAAGGATAGTCTCCTAACATGACTATATGCAATACTTGGGTGGCCATAACATATTGCTAGATGTCACTCTTGGTCTATGGGAATGAATTTGGAATTAAAAAATTAAAGGATTTTAATTCACTAACCATAATATGATTATACTAACCCACGGTCTATTGCCAAGCTATTGAGAACTTATAGAGTCACACACATTAATATCAAACTCTTGAAGGGCTGAAATTGAATCAAGGAAGAGTTTAGGGCCGAATTGAAGTATTTGATACTTCAAGTAATCAAATGTAATTATGGGATCACAAAAATAATTATATGAAGTTTGTGGGATGTATTGTATTACTTCAAAACCTCACATTGTTGGGTTCTAAGTTGGAATGCATTAAAGAGTTAGTGGAATATTACTACACTTCACATATGAGATATATGAAGTTAATGGTTATTTTCTTCCAATTAGAACACATGCATAGAATGCATATCCAATTATATTACATCCAATGAGGTATTCATATACAAAGAGTTATATATAAAGATTTAGTGAAAGAGTTCTACAAAATCATGGGTGGTTCAAAACCATGTATACATGTATGACTAAGATTAAAAGTTAATCCACTAACATGGACATGTGTTTTCATCTCAAGGCCATGTCTAACTCTATAAATACCTTCATACTTTCATTTGTGAAGATGTTTATGCATTTGTATGTCTTGATAGAACGTCAAAGAGAAGTTCCCTTCTCACTCTCTCTCTCTACCCAAAAGCTTGCTTGAGAAAAATGGTGAAAAGTTGTGAATTTTCTTTTCATCTTCTTGAACCACAAATTAAAGAGCTAACACTTCAAATACACACATATAGTGTTATACAAGGTGTTGTATAAACCTCCAAGAGTTGTAGTAGTGTAGACTTTCATAGAGGGTGGTCTCTTGAGCACCTCCAAGGAGACTACCTTGAAGAACTTTGTTATAGCTTCAAGAAAAGTTAACTTTCCTTAGTCTTGTATTAAAGCTATGTAAATTAGCATGGATCCTTGGTTAGGAACCCCTTAAATTTTTGTTATGCACATACTCGTGTGAAGCTTCTCTCCACTTTGATATCTCATGACACTTAGTGCAGTCATGTGTTCCTACAATCAGCTTAATAGATCTAGGGGTCACTCCACCTGGTGGGCAGATTTACACAAGGTTGCTCTGAGAATTGATGGTTTTGTATGAATGTGACAAGGAAAGTTGGGAATGTTGAAGCCACTAGCATTTGGCTGGATATTTGGATTGGTACTCAGAGAGCTACACACTGAGTTTCCAAACTTATATAACCATCTTTGGACTCAGAACTCATGATACAAGAGAAATAGCACTTGACAGAGAATGTATGGATCTCGGATTGGAATTGGAGCATATATATAGAGACAATTGAAAAGTATTGACTCCTGATTCTCCTTACAAAACTACAACCACCATCACACAACATGTAAGAGCGTGATCAATGGTCATGGATATTTGGATCAACGGGAAGAAATTCAACAAAAATGCTTATGATGCTCAAGTAATGCAATATTTTCCACTATCCACAGAGCACCTAATCTTGCAACAAACATGGAGCAAAGACATTCCACTGAAAGTCAATGCCTTTATTTGGCGACTTATTCAAAATAGAACCCCACGTATGTCAAATTTGCATAGAAGAGGAATCCAAATTACAAAGTCAGAAAAACAATGTTGTAAGGGCCAACCTTAGGCATATTGGCATGCATCTAGCCCAACCTTACCTATATGTCATCTTGAGTGTGATGACTTGTTGACCTACAAGCAGGAGTAGCATCGTTGGATGAAGTACGAATTTCTAGATGATGTGTCATCTGGAGTGTAATGACTGATGGAGCAACAAGAAGTGTGCGACTTTGTTGGGACACATGCTCGGACATGTGTGCACTCATGTACATGTGATTTGATAAATCCACAAAAGGCGGGACCCTTGCGAATCACAAAAAAAATGAGAAGATGTTAGATCAAGACGGAGTGGGAGTCAAACAAGAAAATAAGCCTATTTGATCTAGGATCCCATGCGGTTAAGATTTGTTACCAAGGGAGTGTTTGATGGTGAAGGAAAGTTCTACAAGAAGAATTTGGGATAACTGCAATTACTTGTCCTTGTGAAGGTACTCAGCCAATATAAATAACGATGCATGTAGGGTTTGAGCCGTACTCTTTGATCCCAAGAAAGTTTCATAAGTAAGTTGATTGACTTTATAGAGTACATCACTTGGCGCAATCGAGTTCGTTAAGGAGCATACTCAAAACGTTGGAGAAGGTTGACAAAGCTACGTGAGGTATGAATCCTGAGGTCTTGCTTCTTATCAATCATTCAAAGGGGATCTATTTGGGACGTTCACTATTGTAAGGTTTAGGTATAATCTTGTTATAGGATCATACTTGAGTGAAAATAGAATTCATTATCACGGGGGTGAATGAATGAGGAGTTGTATGATCTAAAAAATTTAATAGTGAAATCTCTTATATTGAGTTAAGCTCAGCAGAGTAGGTGATTGATACTGTGTCTTTTTATTTTTATGCACGATATTTTGATATACTATTATAATATAGACAATAAAAAATCTGTACACTTTTACTGACTTTCCAATTGATATCAAGGCCTAGGATTCTAGTAAGTACTTTTGTTTCAAAGTAAATGTGATCTTACGATCAATTAGTATGTCGGTCTTCAAGGTAGTAACAAAAATTTTCCATCCTACACTGATAAGGCAATATGAGTTTGTATACTGGAAAGTTCACATGAAGGCTTACCTTAAGGCTCTGGACATATATGCATTGGATGCCATCACTAATGGATGGTCACCTCCAAAGATGGAAAATACCGAAGTACCAAATCGAGAAGAGGAGTGGGATGAGTATGAACGAACAACAGAACATGGAAATACACTAGCCTTAAATGCCTTGTTTGCATCAGTCCCTAGCAACTTGATTCCACTAATGATTATCTGTACAACAAAAAAAAGAGGCTTGGAAAATACTTCGAGATATGTTTGAACAAAACGAGATGTTCATCATGAGCCTGGATAAGCTGCCTCAAATCCCAGTCTACAAGTTTAAAATTAATCACCTCTACATGAATTGGATGGATC
The DNA here is from genome assembly GCA_028565015.1 of Pinguicula moranensis. NCBI lineage: Eukaryota > Viridiplantae > Streptophyta > Magnoliopsida > Lamiales > Lentibulariaceae > Pinguicula > Pinguicula moranensis. Next base: position 18,204 of record JAOWBN010010266.1, on the reverse strand, counting down.
AAAGATCTTACTATAACAAGTTGAAATATGAGGTTCATAAACTCAAGCAGGAAAATCAGCAAACTGGCAACCCGATGGAAGATGTTACTGATGACATATGAGGAGGAGAGAGATTCTCTTGAAATACTGAAGAGGAAATATCATATGTGCCTGAGGACATGGAACCACAAATGTGTGTCCAAGGATGAGAAGGGCAGAGGAGGGATTACACATAATACATTCACAACAAGTAGCTCGACATACTGCATCTAAGTCTGTCAAACACAATATTTGACAAGAGGTATGAGATCTGATAGGAGGGTGATGTCCCCCTGTGCAAGAAATCCTGAGTTTTTTTCACAAACTCTGAAAAAGCAGAGAATGTGATCAAAATACTGAGAGAAAACATTTGAATACTTACATCTCAAGAAGATGAATGAAACCCTAACAACTAAACTCCGTAGATTTGAGACACAATGGGCACCTACAGACAGGGTGGGATGCTTAGTGGCACATACCTCCTCTAGTATCCATCAAACAAAAGCTTGGTACTTCGACAGCGGATGTTCTCGTCATATGAGTTGGTGTCATGACAAGTTGACGAATTATCAAAGAAGAATCATTGGCCAAGTGACATTCAAAAGAAGCTAGAATAGCAGAATTATAAGGACTGGAGGCTACCTCACTACAAAGCACCTATACTTGGGGAATGTCCTGTACGTGGACAAACTTCAGTCAAATCTCATCAGTGTGAGTCAATTGTGTGACCGAGATCTCGAGGTTTGCTTCAACAGAAAGGAATGTTGGGTCACTGACAAGCATGGTCGAGTAGTTATGATGGGATATAGATCATCCGACAATGGATATGTATATGAAGAGTCAAACACATATCAAAGAATCAATGGACACATTGACTCAAATCCATTGTCTAGATTAGACAGACATGTGAAAGCATAAGATGGTACTACAAATGTCAAGAACTCAACCAAGATTTCTGACTTGCTAAAGTCAACCACTCAAATAAAGCCTCCTCGGACAGAAAGGTTTAACACTAGTGACTCACATAAAGAGTACCAACTCTCACTAAATCCTACAAATTCAGGTACTGAGCAAGAGTTTGGGTCCCTGGGATAAATTAGTTTGAAGGGTTCTACTCTCAAAAGTATAGTTGAACATGCTATATGGGTTTCAAGTAAGCACAGCGCTTGCTCATCGATGGTCGACCGCAGCTATATCAAGTGGGTTGACATTACAGACGACAGAAACAGTAGCTATGACACAAAAGAAGCATTATATCTAGACTGCAGGTGTAACTCTAAGGCGGAATTGATTGGTTATGCAAATAAAATAGACATAGTTTTTCCGATGATTTAATCATTATAAAAGACTCGTTTTGGTAACTTTTATTATACAAAATGGCATGAATCTCACTTTGGGCTGTGTTGTGAATTTTTAGAAAAAATCATTGAAGAAAAGAGAATTGGGTCTAGCATTCTCAATAGACAAGAAATTTTGATTAGCCCAAAAAATTGTAGGGAAGGATATGGAGGCGAGGGCGGAGCTGAATTGAAAAAATGAAGAAGAGAAAGAGGGGAGAAAACGAAGAAAATAAGGTAAAGGGATTGTGCCTCTAGATCGATCTCCAGCCTTTAGATTTAACAGTACGGTCGAGGTAGTCCTTACGTTTCTTGGCATTCTTAGACTGTAAAAAAAAATCGAATCGGGTGATTCCCAACAATCAATTTTTGTGATTCTGACGCAGGCGTGGCCACCTAATTCTGGAGAGTGGAGAGCCATTGGACAGATAAAAAGTTGGTCTTTTGATTTGGAAATTTTCACCACCAAATTGTTGTGAATTAGGATTGGATTGCTTCTTTAAGGGAGTTTTTTGAATTCTTAAGTTTTATATGCTTTCATTGTTTCAATTAATGTGGTGTTGTTCCAAACTAAATATGCATAGCTAAGTTGTTGTTATACTCCTAAGCTGACAGATGGGTGGCTGATTTTACGTAAATGAACGTGAGTTTCATGCTTCGGGTAATTTGTGATTAGTCTATGTGATAAGCTTACACTAGTGAATGCATGTAGTTTATTTTAGCCAAATAAATTACGTGATAATACACAATATTGGTTAATTATTTATTGTCATTGTTGGAAATGTCGTTATCGCCTCACCTCATTCCTCATTCACGCCAGACAGAGTTCACGCCAAGATGGAAAAAAAGGAGATGTCACTTCATCACGCCAGACAATCAGACGAAATGTGAGAAAGCAGCAGACGCACACAATTTTACATTTAATGCTTTTATGTGTTTGTCGTGAAGTTAGAATTTGTATTATAAATACGAATATGTTGTAATGAATTAGCAGATGTATCAAAAGTTTTATAAGGAACAACCATTTTCTCTCGTTTCTCTCTTTTTTGCATTTTACAATTCCTTCCACTATCATCCTTCATTTCTTGGGTACACATTGTACACCACTCCAGCATCTAACCATTTCAGAACTTCTTTCTTGACCACCTCTTTCATGATAGGATTTAATCTTTGTTGGGATGCTACAACTAGTTTCTTTTCTTCTTCCCACAATATTTTGTGCATGCAGATAGAAGGGCTTATCCCTTTTATATCTTTCAAGGTCCATCCAATAGCACTTATGATCTTTGAGCACACGCAACAGGCTATCCTTTTCTTATTGTGAAAGGTATTTATAAATAATCACTGGCAAAGTATCTTCATTGCCCAATAATGCATATTTTAAGTGCGTGGCCAGGGTTTGAGATCTAAGGTAGGTTGTTGTCTAATTGATGTAGGTTGAAATGCTGGACGTTCACCCAAAGCCTCGAAGTCTTTTCGACTACTATTACCATTAACATCAAGCCAATATGCATACTCTTTAACTCCAAGCTCTTCTTGGAATTCAGGATCAGTGCTGACTAGGCAATTTTTAAGATCACTTCTTAAATATGTATAATTTGGTTTACTGTATTGATCAGTTGCGTTAATGCTCCAACAATCTTCTTGGTGATTGGGATGTTTTAAAGCTCAAAACACATTAAACTTGATTTTCTCTCCTTGAACTCTGAGGATCATCTCTCCTCTTCAGGCATCAATCAATGAAGCTCCTATTGCAAGAAATGATGGCCCTAAAATAATTGGAATGTCTTTATGTTCTTCCATGTCCAAAATAATGAAATCAGCTGGAAATATGAATTTATCCACTTTAACTAGGACATCTTCAATTATCCCTAGAGGGTGTTTGATTGATCTATCTGCCAGGTGCAGAGATATGGTTGTATGTATGGCTCCTCCTGTCTCCAATCTCCAATCTCGGAAAAATGGATAGAGGCATAAGATTAATGATTGCACCTAAATCACATAAAGCTATAACAAATGTGGAATTTCCAATGGAACAGGGAATTGTAAAACTCCTTGGATCTTCCAACTTTGTTGGCAACTTCTTCTAGAGGATTGCACTACATTCTTCAGTGAGTTGCCAAATTTTCTTTGTTGGACAGATAATCCTTCATAAACTTTACGTAGCATAGCATTTGTTCTAGAGCTTTTACAAAAGGAATGTGAATATGCAATTTCTTAAAAACATCAAGAAACGTTTGAAATTTCTGATCCAACTTCCCTTGTTTCAATCTTTGTCAGAATGGGACTGTTGGTTTTTGCTCTTACTTTTTATGTGGTATCACTTCTTCAGGCATTTGTATGGACTCCTTCTTGGCAGGTGGGATATCTTTTGGAATATTTTCCACTTCCTTTCCACTTCCCATGGGGCTTGGCATTACTCTTTGGGATTCACCTTAGTGTTACTTGGCAATGTTCCTGGAGGTCTTTCTACTAACTGTTTTCCTAATTGTCCCACTTGAGTTTTTGATTTATCATAACCACTGTGTGATCTTTGAAGTAAGCTCTAGTTTCTTGCATAAATCCGTGTGAAGTGGTGGCCAACTGTTCCATGAGGTCTTGTAAGTTTTGATTGTTTTTTGGAAGTCACAGCTAATTGCTTTATCAAGTCTTCCGAAGAAGGGCGTTGCTGTTGCAATTGTGAATTTCCTTGAAGGGCTCTTGGCCCTTGAAAGGGTGCTTGTACAGGAGGTTTGAACACACGCTGGTTGTTACTCCATGAGAAATTATGATGGTCATTCCTCCTCGGGTTGAAATTTTGATATCTGGTTTGTTTGATACACAGTGCAACTGCTCCATGGGGATGTTTTGAGTCGCTAACACTTTCTCGCATTGTTCTCAAGGGTGAGGTCCTCCACATGCTTCACAAGATATTTGCTGCACAACCATCACTGGTTGCGGAGGCATGCCTTGGTTCATGAATATTTCAAAACAATAACTCATAGCTTCATTAGCAGCTGTCAATGCATCCACTTTGCCTATCTCATGCTTTCCTCCTACTTTCAGAGAACTATCTCTTTCTATAGGCCATCTATAATAGTTTTGGGCCATAGCCTCCAATAGTGTGTATGCTTGATTTTATGTCTTCTTCATGAAGGTACCATTGGCAGCTGCATCTATCTATCTCCTTGTTGTGTTTTATAGACCATTGTAAAAAGCTTGTATCTGCCTGTAGTTTGGCAGACAATGATTTGGGCATCTTCTTAGAAAATCCTTAAATATTTACTAGGCTTCATTCAAAGTCTCCATGTCTCTCTGCTTGAAAGATTTAATTTCACACAATAATCTAGTTGTCCTGGAGGGTGAAAAATTTACGTGAGAAATTACTTCCTCAAATCATCCCACGTGTCAATGGTGTCCTGGAGAAGTGCTTACAACTACCTTCTGCTTTTTCCCTAAGTGAAAAATGGAATAATCTCAGCTTAATAGCATTAGAAGTGACATTTGAGTACTTGACGGTGTCACAAATTTCCACGAATGCACTGATATGTAAATTGGGGTGCTCTGTTGCTCCCCCTCCATATATACAATGCTGCATAAGCAGCTGGATGGTAGCCAGTTTTAGCTAAAAATTGTTAGCTTGTATAGTAGGTATCCTTATGGAGGGAACCACTTCCTTTGCGCGATGCAGGGCAAAATCTTACATTGGAACATTTTCCTCGTTGGGTACTAGCACTATGCCAATGTTGTCTCCTTGCTCCTGGAGCTGCATTCTTTCTATCCTTCGAGCTATCCTTTTGGCTTGAAATGTCCTTTCAATTTCTAGGTCTCTTTCACCTGCAGTATCGCCTCCAGATAGACTCATGCACAACCTTCAGTCAAGAAATTCAACACTTAAAGTGGCAAACAAAATAAAGTTCAATCTAGTTAAAAACTTGTGCGGTGTTAATATTGTTAAAATGAACAATCCTCGACAATGGCGCCAAAAACTTGATGCGCAAATACTTGAAACACTTACTAATTCCAACTGTACAAGTTGCACAAGTAATATAATGAAGTGAAGGATGTCGAAACTTGAGGATTGTGGTTAACAAACACTAATATTAACAAGTTTCTTACAATCTGAACAAATAATGAAAGGGTTTTGTTTAATCTACCAACAAATTGAAGAACTATAATCAAAATGCAGTAATGTAGGTTTATCACAAATACAGTGGATAACACTTTCACCACTTGACTACCTTTGGTGGGTTCATAGTTAGCCTATCATGTGTTGCTCCCAATGTGCATCTCTCGAAAGTCACATTAAGAGAACCAAAATCTTCGCTAGTAGGTAATTATGAGCACCTCTCGAATGTCATATTAAAAGAACCAAAGACTTTGCTAGCAAGTAATTTTCATACGGTAGCATTGGTTCTATAGGCATTCTCATGCTATAGCAACCGATTTGGGTTTTGCTATGCCTTGCATAACTTGTGTCTTTCAGCCTCCAACTACTCTTAGTGCATCTACCTATGTAGGCCGCATACATAGATGAGTATGAAAATCAGCAAAACCTAACACTCGTTGGTTGTTTTCTCGCAGTTGTTTAGCCTTGATAACGCAAGATTAGTGTTAAAACAAGATAAACATTCTACGTTCTTTTGAGTTCAAAAAGGGCTACATTACGCCCATGGACAAAGAACCTTAGCTCGTGCTTAAGGCAAGAGCCATTTTGAAAATGACAAATACAGAGTTCATCACAAAAAATAGTGGAATTGGAATCAACCTCGCTTGATCCCAAGCTCACGAACAAGTGATTTTTGAACCCTTGCTTTGCTTTGGAATTTTGTTACGACTCTTCCTCGGGTGAGGTGTTCTTGCGACTTATATACCATATCCAGTTTTCTCTTGGAAACTTGGAGTCCAATCAAAGGGTAGATTTGTCCGCCTAATGAGTTTGGTATATGCAAAATGTGTACAAGTACAACCCTGCAAGGTTATATCGAATAGGAGTTGATGTTATGCCCTGAATTTATGGGACAAAACCTCTGCTTTTGGGGTTGTTTCCTTTCTTTTCTTCCCAGTGAGTATTAAATGAGTTGTTACTGCAAAAGAAGGAAAAATGGATATAAAAGTGTATCCATATCAATATTGAGCCAAATAAGACTCCAATAGTCTGCATTAATTAGGTATAAAAATTGCTCATCACATCTCTACCCTCAAACAATCACATCATACCTTTCCACTTGGGAAGGATTCATCCTCAAATCCCGATCTTCCCGTGAATTAGAATCGACTCCATATGCTTGTGTCAAGATCGTAGTTCCAGTCCACGATCGTATCATTCTCCATTTCTTGAAAAAAATGATCATCGAATCTTGACATTCCAATTGATCTTCTCCAAGAAATCATAAGGATCATTCACATAAGAATTGATCAAAATAGAACACGAAACCATTAAAAACATAAAAGTGGTACATCTTCAAAACTATCTTGTTCCAAATCCAAACTAGAAATTACACTCGCAATGACCACTGGTGCAACATCAAGGACAGATATCCCTTGAAAGGTTCTCGTCCAATCGTGTTGTGATGGTACTGCATTCAAGTCCGTCGTGTCTCCTAGTACAAATCGAACAAGGTGATCTGATTGGGCTGGCTCCGCTCAATAAAGAGAATTTGGACCGTTTGCCATGTGAAAATTCAATAATAGGAGCTACCAAGATGTCGGCTGAAGGACTCAAACATTTTTTGCTTTCTCAACAATAAATTAAATCTCCTATTATACAACTTCTTCTCTTCTTGAATATGCCAAACCGGTGTTCACAATCTAATGTTTCTCACTCGAATATGCCACATATGTCCCCAGATACTTATTTTCATCAAGCTGTTTGTTGGTTATGGCTAGGTTAAGGTCGCTTGGATCGCTCTCTTCAATCTCTTCCTCAGCGTATACATCTCCGTCATTGGTCACCTTCATAACACAATTTTTTTGCCACGAGATGGCCATATGTTTGAACCCTTGGCAGTTATAGCATCTGATCTACGGAAGTCGGCAGATTGGGCCTCTTGGCCTAGGCCTCCCAAAGTTGAATTGTGAAATTTTACCTTCTGATCAGATTTTGAAGGATTCTTTTCAGGATATTAGTTCACCACTTGTTTCGTATAAACAACAAATTTCGCTCGATTAGCAGTTGATTCCCAAAACTGTCGCTCAATCGTCTATGCATAGGAATCCAAATCCTCAATACCGTAAAAGTGAGAGGCGTATGTCTCCAATTGATGCTGAATATTCTGATTGAAGCCATAAATGAATCTAGCCTCAGCTTATTCAACATCTTATTCTACTCATGCCTTCAATTTCAAGGATAGTCCCTCATGATAATATTCAACAACTAAAAAATTACTTTGGCATCGAAGTTGCAGATGCTCTCTCAAGTGATGAACATAGGAATAAGGAACAAGGAACATAAGCTTTCTTAATCTAAATCACAAGAGCGGCTCAAGTCTCAATCGGTGGCTCCGGATCTTACCTTAGTGTGTTTGAGAAACTGATGAATAAGCATATCCTTCAAATTTTGAAATAGCCAATCTTACCTTAGTGTGTTTGAGAAACTGATGAAGCTCAAAGATGTACTCCATGTGATCCTTCTACATTAGGAATGTCTCCGTGTCATACTTGCCTTGAAACTTAGGGATAATTGGAGTGGTAATTCTCAAAGAATCATCGCCTTGAACTTCAACTTGTCCGCACATACCACTATGCCAATCCTGAGGTGGATTAGCGTTGTCAACATTCAGCCTTAGGTGGCCATCAACTTGCCTCAAGTTGAGCTATCACGTGACTCAATTTAGCTAGTTGGTCAATCATTGCGTCAAATTGTCCATCCATCCGTCCCATAGTAGCCAAACTTATTTGACTCCTATATTGTGAATACAGGAGAACAATCTGTTTTGAAACAAATAAATCACCATCAGACCACTAGAATTTGATCTCTTTTGGTAAGAATATGACTTGATAAGTCCTCTAACTCTGGGAATATTTTCAAATCGATCAAAAAGGTTTTAGACCTCCGATCTTCAATAATACCAAGACTTCGCGGTGCTCTGAATAGTAGATCGTGAATGAACAAAAAAATAGCCTTTTCTGAAACTAATACCTCACAATCAGACTATTCAAATCGGATATCCTTTGGTCAGCCATTTGATTCGCACATGTAGGATGCAACTTTAGTGCCACTGTACACGTAGCATAAGTAATAAAGTGATGAATAGGATGTCGAACCTCAGGGATTGGGATAAACAATCACTAACATTCACAAGTTTTATGCTATTTGAACAGAATAAAACTAAGTTGATGTTGATACTACTCTAGTCATTAACTACAAATCAGGCAATGAACAAGGATAAGTAAAATGCAGCGGAATGGAGATAGATCTAGTACAAAGGTTTGAGATATCCAAGAGGACTGCAACTTCACCACTTAAGTCCCTTGTATGATTTATAACTTGGTTAGCCATGAGTTAATTATCATATTGTGGCTATCGGATTCACCGATCTTAGACCCTTATATCTCTCAAGCTATAAGCGTCCTTCACTGGTTTATAGATGAGCATCTCTCGATGTCACATACAAATAAACCAAAGACATTACTCTCAAGTGATCCTCACATGGTTGCACCGATCCTATAGGCATTCTCATGCTATAGCAACCGACGTGAATCTTACTATGCCTTGCATAACTTATGTCTCTCGACCTCCCATTACGCTTAGTGCATCTACACACGTTGACCATACATAAACAGATGAGGATGAAGAACAACAAAATCAAACACTATAAAGACAGCTAAACATTGTAAACATTCCATAATCTTCCCGAATTCTTTAAGGGTTACATCATTCCCATAGATTTAAAGGTTTAGCACCTGCTTAAGGCACAAGCTAGTCTACAAACACATAATATTGAATTCATCACAAGTCAAGAAGATAATCGGATCAGAGCTGCAATATGGTGACTCAAAACCCTATATTCTTGAACTATCTCGTTCTCTTGCTTTGCTACTTTCTTTGTGTCGATCTCGGCCTTATATACCATTTTAGTAGCTTCCCGTGAAAGCTTCTACAATAGTGCAGGTGTACATTTGTCCGCCTATAAAGTATGGCATGACATATCACCTTGCATAATCATGGGATCATGAATTAGTGTCACATCTTGGATAATTGGGGCAAAACATCTACTTTTAAAGTTGTTTCTCTTCCTTTTCTCTCAAATAGTAATAAATGATGTGTGTCTGCAAAAGGAAGAAAAATATATATAAAAGTCTTGTTCCAACATCCTTATTGAGCTAAATCAGACTCAAATAGTTTGCATTTATTAGGTATAAAGTCGGCTCATCCACGTTCTCTGAGTCTAGTTAAATTTTTTCGACCGATCCGACCATGTTTGTACCTCTGATCTTTAAACACCACAAAACTACATTTTATTGTAATTTGGATCGTGAAATTTTCTGCTAGTCACCTGGTTTGCACCATAAGCAACAAAGCAAAATCGAAATAAGATTTAGTAAGAACTCATGTCTGAAACGTAGCCCCAAAATTCACTCAAAACCCAATATCTTTCAAAAAAGGTTCAGAATATGAGTAATGGGATGGATTCACTCGTTACTACCACTATCTCTAAGCTTTCAATTTCTAATTCACGTACAAGGAGAATTATGATGCAAAGAGCTACTAATATATGAATATCATAAAAGAAACACGCTCAGTAAGGCACTGTAGATGACATACAAAACCAACTACTCAATGCAATTGAGGATGTAATTTAATGCCAAACACCCCAAAATTATGAAAATAACTTAGAAAAATCAGAATTTCACTTTTTTAGTGTTTTTTTCGCTTTTGCTTTTTTCTGTCCATGACTTGTTTAGGATCAGAGGGGCTACTTCTAGTTTTAGAGTCATTCAGTATTCATAGTCAATCAAAAACTTCATCTAGATTAATCCACTTCCATATGGTCCACACAATGCTCAATTATCAATTCTCATCAACAAACAATTCATGAGCAGGAAGGGCAATGAAATTGTAATTGAGAGTAGTTGGGATCATCTCTCCACGATTAAAATGAAAGAAACACATGGATAGACACTGTAAGGGAGGAAGAGGAACAAAGGGTGGCGGCAACAGTCAAACCACTATGATGCTATAAGGTAAGCAGGTTGAGCTGTGTTAATCACTATAGTAAAAACTCTTGTAGCAATAATATATAGCAACCTACATAGCTGAAGGTCAATAGATCACTGCTGCAGTGGCCATTAAGTTTTCGCTTGTAGGGCTACCTTAGCAATCTCATGAATTCGATGTTATAAGATGAGCAGGCAGAGTTGGGTGTTGGCACAGTAAAGACTCTTGTAGTCATTCTGTATGATAGCTTGCATAGCTTAGAGTCAATTGATCACTGTTGCATCACCTCACCTTTGCACCCTGGCTCTCCTACACTCTAGCCAATATATGATGAGCTCTATACCTTGTTGAATGGTACTCATGTATATGTTCCCTCTTGTACTAGCCCCCATTTTTTTCTCTTTACTTTTTCTTTTGTTTCTTTTTTATGCTTGGTAAAGAAGCTTGTACATATTATTTTTATTCTTAATGAATTTTGGCTTAACTAAAAAAAGAAGCCATTCACAAGTACTTTATGAGCCAATGCATGGTCAGATAACCACATGGTAACAATGTGCACATAACCACACAACAAAGCATAAAATGACAAACATGAAACGACTACAACATAAAAGTATGATGCATCCCTAGCCAAACTTAGCGGACACTACCTCAGTGGAGACACGTAGATAATTAATCAAAAATAGTACTTTCCTGAAATTGGTTGTCTCTTCAGGATGACTCCAAATCTGAGTTCTCGTCATCATCCACTTAAGAAGAAATAGGCATGCTAGCTTGAAGAGGTGGGCCAATGGAAATTGGGAGCCTCGGGTTTGTGCCATAAACAAGTAGAACAAGTAAAAAAAACTAATTAAAATTACCAAGTTAACTACCAAATAAGTATGTATCACATCCCCCCCAAAATTAAGGTTAACGATAGTTAAGAATTTAAGCACATCAATGGATATTAGGGAGTACGGGGACACATCCCAGGTTGTACCAAAAATACTTGGGTTTCCTCCCAATAAGCGTTTCTTTAATGTCACTAGCTTGACATATGAAACAAAAAGTCCAATCTAGCTAAAAACTCACATAGTAATTTTTTTTGGGTAAGTAAAAACTCACATAGTATTTATCTTATCATAACTAACAATCCTCGGCAACAGTGCCAAAAACTTGATGCACAATGACTTGCAAGTGTACAAGTCGCTAAAGTAATAAAGTGATCACAAGGATGTTGAACCCAAGAGAATTGTAGATTATAATCACAAAAAATAATGAGTTCTATGCAGTTTGGTATAAATAACAAAGGGGCAAGAACTAACCTATAAATAAAATACGAAAAAGACTAAAATAAAGAACTAGTAAACAAGGTACAAATGCAAACAATACTTGGATAGAAGATTTATGGCTAATGACTTCACCATCTAGTGAACTTATAAGGTTTCTTTCTACGATTACTCTTTGGATCAATTGTCTTGTTATCTGTCAGATTATCCTCTCTTAGATACAAGTCTCTCTCGAGCTCAAGCTTTCCATTTTGGTATATAAGCGTGCATCTCTCAATGTAACACTTGAATACATCAAAGGCTTTAAGTTTAGGAAATTCACACATGGTAGCAATAACCCCATAGGCATTCTCATGCTATGGTGATTGCCATAGATTTTACCATTCCTAGTATGGTTGTGTCTTTCGACCTCCGACCATGTTTAGTGAACGCGCTAGTGTTAGCTCGGCACATGCAAGTTAGGAAAAAAGCACAATAAGATCAAATAACGATAAAAACATTTTTAAAGAACTAAACATTAATGTTAGTTGCTCGTTGATCTGGCATTGCTCCAGCATTGGTTACAGCGTATGAGATGAAACTGCTATATAGATGAATATCAAGCTCTAGCTATCCAAACTATAGTTTTGAAACAATCACATGCTCATACAACAGAGATGGAAAAGCTACAGACTGCTGAAATCTTCGAGATAACCTTGCTTCACTCCAACAAGGGCCAAAACAAACTTTGGCCGAAACGACACTACTACTGATAGTTGTTAAGCTCTGCAATCTAATATGGTGTTATGTAACAATCACATGTTCATTGGCTAACAGGTGAGCAGGTGGAGTTGTGTACCAATCCATGTGACTTATAAGTTGACAGTGAGGATCCCTGTAGTCAACGAATTCGGGAGAGCAAAGCTATGTACCACTTCATGGGATTGATAAGTTGATAGTTATGACATCTACAAGTCGAATAGGGGAGCAGGATGAGCTATGTACCAATATTGGGAAGTGATAAGTTGATAGCGATGTCCTATGCACACCAACTTGATCTGTTGGCAGCCTAGATAGATAAATGATACCTGGATCAATGGTTTAGAACACTTCCTCTCAAGCAACATAGATGATGTTCATTGTAGGATGAAAAATCTAGGAACATGAGGATTTTGTTAATGTTGGCTTTTGTGTAGCATCAGCAATAGATTAGAGTTTATCTTGCCTATACTAGAAGAACAAAGCTTTATCTTTGTCGATCGATTTGACTTTTTTTTTATTGAATTTGGCTTACCTATAAAAAAGAACTAAACCTTAGATATCTACAACTAAATTCACAAGGGTTACATTGCTTGCATGAGCAAGAGTTTCAGCCGATTACTTAAGGTATTTGAAGTCCACAACTGAATTCACAAGAGGCAACATCATGCCCTAAAATAATTTTCAAGCTATACATAAAAGATAAACAAAAGTTGAGTTTATAAAGTTAGGAAACCTCCTTGAATGAATAAGGAATCGCCGGAGCCTCCTCCTTCTTCTCCATGTCTCCTCTCCAAGTGTAGCTGCCTTGTACCCCAGATTCCAGGAAGGAATCCTCCCTAGAATGGTTTCTCCTCTTAGAGTGATAAAAAGAGTTGATACATGATTCAATGGGGAAAACGTCCGCATAATGGTTTCTGTTTCATATCTCTCGTGAGATATAGGAGCAAGTTAGCTTCCTTGGGAAGCTTGCGAAAGATAGCTTCTTCGGAAAGCTTTGACTAAGTTAGCTTCCTTCAGAACCTTTAGAAAAGATATTTTCCGTAGTTGAGGGAAAAATGGTCATACTGTACTTTCTCATGCGATTTTCCTGGCAAAACAGATATGCGGAGTCTAGACTGAGGCTGCAACATGTAGATTTGGGGCTACGGCCTTAAAGTCAAAATCATGAATTTATGGGACTTTTAGGGTCTTTTTTCTTGCTTTTTTCCCAAATAGCATTAAATGCCATATAATTACAAAAGGAAGAGAAATGGGCATGAAAAATGTGTTCCCCTATCAATATTGAGCGAAATTAGACCGAGATAATCTACATTAAATAGGTATAAAATTGGCTCATCAACAATAAGCACGCATACTCACGGATGCACTTGATGTCACTCGATAGAAATTGTCGAACAAAAACTGACAATATTATCCAAAATGTTCAAAGCTCTTGGCATTGATGTTCTACTCTGAATTATGGATTGAAAAGACCAAGGTGTGGTTGAGTGATTTATAGCACAAGGCCTTCAATGCTCGGGCCTCAACTATTAAATGCAATCAATCAAATCTATAAAGTGTGGCTCGTGCCATGTCTTCAAACATGGACTTTTGCTCAGTCCAAATTTCATCCAGAGGTGCACTAACGTGTCCTGAACAATAGGAAAACGCACAAGCCCATGTCCAACTCATGGAAAAAAAGATGGCCGAGATACTCTACGGTCACTCACTAGAACCGACTCCTAAAAACCAGGGACTTTGGTCGATCCAAACCATGGACCATGTATTTGAGTCTTTTAGGTTCTTATTTGGTACCCACATGCTCAAAAGGATCCGGTTGGAAGTAACTAAATAAGAAGGCATGAAAAAAATGAAAATTGAAACGAACAACACTAAAAGTGCGACATCGGTTGCGGTAATGCCCCTATCTTGACCAGGGATCGTTCCTCCTGAGCCATTCACCGATTTACTCGGGCGAAGTGATATTTTCTTATTGCGTTCGCTAATCCTATTAGTTGGGAGGTGATATGCCTTATGGAATTGAAAATGGCATTAGTAAATATCAAAAGGCAAAAAAAAAGCCACGCAAGTATGTTATGTCAACAGGGCGAGTGCGTCCACGACCGATCTCTTCGTGCCATTCGCCAATTCTCTTGAGTAACTGGCGATGCGATCCTAGCATTCACTACTTCTTGTCCTTGGCCCTGATTCTCCGCTCATGATAGGCTAAGTCCATCATGATTTCTTCATCAATGAATCTCAGAGTTAAGGGGGGTTTCGAGTGGTTCAGATGTTCTTGCATGAGTCACCCACGATTGAAAAGAACTTGACCTCGTGTTCAAGTATCAAAGCCTCAACTGCCAAGGCTTGCGGATTGTTGTAACCATGCACGGACGTCCGTCTAAGCACACAACTTTCGCCTTAATTGACAACTACTGTCCTTTCTAGCCTTGCTTATCGCGCTGGCCGCCAATGGAGGCTGTGAATGTTGGACGATTTCCCATTCTACGGTATTGTCATCCTCAAAGCATCTCCCTTATGAAGATTGTCCGTGGTTTGATAATTCCATGACCGTTAGATGTGTCTAGTTGTTGGATCTGCATAATTATAGGTCAAGATCCTACTCTGCAAAGTGCTAAGGTGTTCCTTGCTCTTAGATACCAGATCGCGGGGTGCTGTTTTATTCCATAGCCTGACCCCATCTGAATGCCTTTAGTTTTTCTTTAATCCTCTTACAAGCGTAACTAGTAACACCTGAGCTACTTAACAAGTTCTCCACTAGTGAGTTATACTCCTTATCCAACAGCCATTTGTCAAATACTCGCATAGGCTTAGGGCCCTAGTCTTGTGTTCTATAGCATAAAGTTATGGGACAACGGTCAAAGTCATCCCTGTCTAGACTAGTCTGTATCCAGACATTGTGATGGGCAGTCCAGATGCCATTTACCAAAAAGCTATCCAAACGACTCATTGCCTTCAAAAATTTAGATACCACGTGTATTTTTGCGCTTCATTATTAGATCCTGTAGACCCATTGATGTTAAGAACTCCCTTAAAGCATACATTTTATGTTCATAAGTTTGTTGAGTAGTACCTTTGCTCTTACTATTATCCAACACAGCGTTGAAGTTAACCATTCGACACCATTTCTCAGATATTTTACTTTCATAGATATCACTAATAGCTGTCCACTGGTTCTTTTTGCTAGCTAGATTTGTTGGGCCATATGCATTGATCAAATTCTATGCTACCTGATCACCTTCCAAGTTCCCAGTCACTCCAAGAAAGCCTTGACCATCAAACATTCCCATCCTACAAAATTTATTGTTGTTACATAGAAAAGTGTGTCCTCCTAACTGTCCTAGGGATCCTTTATAGCACCAGTCGAAATCATTATTGTACCATAGATATGCACACAATTTCCTGTCTACATTTTCAAGTTTTATCTCCTGCAGACTAACAAAATCAACCTTCTCCTTACCTATCAACTCCTTCACCATCGTTCTCCTCCCCGGGCCACCAAGGCCTCTTACATTATATGTAAGAAGCTTCATCTGGGTTTGTTTCTTTGGTCCCCAAGGGGTGTGCTGGTATCTGTGTGCAATCCACTAGTAAGGTAGTGATATTGTTAATCTACGAGAATGACTTATGAAACTCCACCTGGTGGGGATCATACACAATTCCTATTTGACTTCTAACATCCATGATGGAAGATGCTTCATCACTTACGTGTTCAATCAAAGTTCTTCATCGTGTCTATGAACTTTGGGACCATTTACCAGCTGAGCTGAGGTTGGGTTGTTCAGCTAACTGTCCAATCCATTCATCCAGAGTGGCCCTCACTTGCTCTATTAGGATCTATGACATTTCTAGTATGGCTTTGTGTTTTTGGTCCCCCACCCCCTTTATGTTTAGCCAATGCCACCTTCTTAACAAGGGTTTTATTTCTGAACTCCTCATATTTATAACGAAGTGGTGGAAAGGCCTGAACGTGGATCTGGAGGATCTGGGGGTCCCTCTGTATCTAGTTCAATGACAACAGACTTAGTTATTACCTCCACTACATCGGCAGTCTCCTATAACCCTTTTGGGTCTACGACTTCACTTAGACTTTCAATGTCATCATGTAGTGTAATGGGAGGTTGTTGTAATATCTCCTCGATATGGCTTTCATGTGCTAAGTTCAAATGGTTCTCTATTTCATGTACTTCATTGGACAACTTTCGTCCTTGTACAATTACCATATGGGGTGATTGGCTAACCTGGTACTCAGCTTCCGCCACTTCCCCAATCAAAATTAGACATTGTACAACTACCACTTCTCCAAGAACCTCAGTCTTTCCCTCTAATATCCCTAAGGAATGTTGTCCTAACGCTTCAATCCGACTTTTGGATACAAATGTATCTTTGTTAATGATCTCCATGCTAGCCTTTGTTGGGGGTTCGGGCCATCATTGAATTCATTTAGACACCCATTTTCTCCAGGTATCACCATTGTTAGCCACTGGTTTAGGACTTTCATTTCACTTCCCCCCACATTGTCCTTGGTAGAAGCTGGTGCGATCTCTCCATTCTCCATATCATGCTGCAATTCATGACCAATGTCCTCTTCACATGAGCGAGAACCAGTATATCTCTCTGAATGGTCCACTCATTCCAAATATTCAAAGTCTGAGCAAGTTGTTATCTCCTCATTCCACACCTTATCAGTCCCTCTACCACATTTTCTTTCCACCACCAACACCATGTAGCCAGTTTCGTCTATCTCCACCATCAGATTCTGGGCCACTTTGACCTAGATCAATACCTGAGCAACTACCAGATCCTTTCTTGCAGTGGTTCAGGGGTTGCTGAATCAATATGAACAAAAGTTCCCACCTTACTACCTAATGCTTCCAATATTATAGGTGTCCATGCCTGAAGAGGCAATCCAAATATCTTAATCCGACATAGTCTTATGTTAATTTCCTCTTGCCCAGGCCATGATGAAACATCCATTAACCAATTGGATAGCCAGACACGATCATTGTGTATGAGGTTGTTCAAGTAAATAGCATCTTCCTCCCCTAAGAGGACCGTAAATGCACTCATAGGGCAAACACTGATGTTCAGGTACCCTATGGATTTAGGGAAATCTACAGGTCACTCCAGTGATCCATTTCTTTCAACATGCCAACATAGGTATGTTTGAGCCACTCCTAATCCATACTAGAATTCTTGAATTACAATCCCATAGATATTGTCCTCCATCTCCATTTTCTTCGTGTACTTTGTGCAGTTAGCGTACAATCCAATCCAAGTATTGTTAAGCCGATACAACATCAGCTCCTTGTCCTCGATGTCCTTATACTCCATAAATCCAAATTATTGGCCACTATTGTTCAATTTCTTAGAAATAGATACCTCATGGATGGTCCCCTGCCTCTTAAGTATACAATGGAGCCTATCTTGGTCGCAGTCGCTAAGGAAGTTGGTGATGTAGAAACTGGAAGTCTTCTTTGTCTTCGCCAAAAGTGGTTCCACCTTACAGGTCATCAGAGCTATCTAGGATCATAGTCTCCCGCGCATTGGTTTCAGATTTTGAGTGTAGACACAATCTTAGGTTGGTTGGCTACGTCGAATGTGGTCACATAGTGGTGCCTTACCCGCCTTCACGGCGGCGCACCACATCGGCTTCGCCTGGCAGGATGGGATGATCTAGGTCAATGCCATAGTAGCTTGT
>JAOWBN010010256.1:0-11012 GCA_028565015.1 Pinguicula moranensis | reverse complement strand
GGAGAAGAAGGATGTTATCGACAGTGCCCGCTTTCTATGGCTCCTTGCAGACTGAGAAACGGGTATGAACTATGAAGAAGAATAACATTTAGCTGTGAAAACGAACTGCTTGAATCTTGATTGATTAACGGATCTTGATGCCTTCGATCATTTGTGACGTGATTGAGTACGGATGATTAAGTTCCTCAAATCCAGTTGCAAAACTGTCATTTAAAAAATATCTTCATTTAGATTAGAGTTTTAATAGCCATATGAAACATCATTTACATCCATTTATAAAACCAGTACAAATCTGTTGTGATGTTAGTACAGACTTTCAATAAAAAAAAATCATAGCGACATAAAACACGTTGAGAGTTGTTGAATATGAACACAACGACTGCTTCCCACAACCTTGAATCACCGTATTGGCTTCATAATCACCAACTCCTCTTATTCTTATGTCCTCTTTGCTGAGGTCCTTTCAACACACTCGTCGGAGAAAATGGCCCTTCACTCTGCTTTATCGCATACTTCTTCTTCCTCTTCTGCTTCCTCTCCGGCGACAACGATGGTAAACTCGGGACCAAATACCACCCGATCGCCAAACAGTGCACGGCAAAAGATCGGCCAAATATAGCAAGAAACACCAAAATCAACACAGCCACAGCAGGAAAGTAGTAACAAGGCTCCTTATATACCTCCACAGCAAAACTCAAACACTTCTCCATCTTCTTCCCCTGCTTCTTCTCCCCTGCTATCACCGGAGAATCGGCTGAATCCAAATCTATTGCCTTCTTAATTTGCTCACTCTTCTTTTCCTTGTCCTTGAAGACGATGGGCTTGGCCTTGTCGGATTCATTCGGGTATACGAATCTTACCATTGATATTTCATCTGATCCTCTCTGCTTGAGTATCCTCTGTTTCTTGTCATCATGATCCGCGAGGAGTGCGTAGAACTTGTCTAACCCTCTATCTGCATAAGGGTTCTTGTTACTTCCCCAACTATTGCACCTTTTGGTTCTCTTTGGTGTGCTGCATGGGCTGAGAGGTTGGTGATCTTTGTCGTCATGGCTAAAGCTTCCACTCCCTCAGAGAAACATGGTGGTGACGAAAACAGAGACAGAAAGTCAGAAAGAGAGATTTTTGACAAATGGATAATTTGTTTGGCTTGGGCAGGCATTGAAGGAGAAGGAGATAAGATTAGAACTTAGAAGTGCTTGGTAGGTAGTCCGCCGATACATTAATTATGATCATCATGAGCTGGGATTTTTTTAATGGTGAATTGGATTGATGTACTTGTTCCACA
Source organism: Pinguicula moranensis (assembly GCA_028565015.1). Taxonomy (NCBI): domain Eukaryota; kingdom Viridiplantae; phylum Streptophyta; class Magnoliopsida; order Lamiales; family Lentibulariaceae; genus Pinguicula; species Pinguicula moranensis. Next base: position 9,724 of record JAOWBN010010256.1, on the reverse strand, counting down.
TGTTTGTTTGTTTTTTTGATAAGTACTTGTTCCACGTGTTTGTTTGTTTTTTTATAAGCACTTGTTCCACATGTTTGTCTCTACTTTTTTTAAATTAAATTTCTATTCAATAAAAGGCCAAATAATTAATTGTATAGCAGAACATTGCACCCTTCCTACATAGGATACATATGATAATTTTGAAATTTGACTTACTTTTATAACACCCATTATTTCCCAATCAAGTATTTTGTTGGTAATTCGTACTGACATACTGACTTACAAAGTAGAACGTTAAACTTTCCATTGATAGTTCACGGCATCACGATGGACATTTTAACAAGAAAGGTTGTGATTTGCAGAGGAAGTATATGGAAAGTTCAGAGAAAAAGCTAAAGTTTAATTTTAGAATATGCGCTTCTGTTGCTTAGACCGTACTACGCAAAAACCGTAGCAAACAATGGCTATTGGCTACTAACTCACCCAATGCAAGAGTTTCTATAACTCGAAACTTTCCAGGATTTGAACATTTAAGAGCAACGAGTTGGATCGGATGTGTTCATTCTCGCATAATTTAACACTATACACATACTAGTTCATTATAAAGAATTCGATACTTTTTTTTGTTATCATTCATAAAATAGAAAATACTTGGGCCTGCTTTGGTACCGGGATACGTTAGCGATGTCCTTTTGAATAACGGCTGAGTTCTACAATATTTAAAAAATACACATTGTGTTTGGCAATGGCGGAGGGAGGGGGGCTAGGGTTCCCCACCCCCCAAATGCATTTTTTTTCCTGGTCCAAAAACTAAAATCAAAAAATCAGAAATTATACAATTTTTTCTCAAATTTTAAAAGAAAAAATATTGAGATAGTTCTAACTTGGGTATAGCTACATATTAAAAAATAAAAATAACTATGATGAATGAAATGAATTCAGTAGCATACTCAGCTAATAGTCTCCCATTCCCTTCTCTATTTTCATTACTAATTTAATCAAATAATTTATGTTTATGGATCAAACAATATTATATCCTATTATGGAGATTACTTTAAATGTTTGCTAGATATAGCTGATAAAATCCCATAGTCCTAAACCATATCATAAAATAAGTGTTGAAACCATAATAAAAAATATTATCACCTCCCAAAAAATTATTTTTACTCCTAAATATTTTTTAATTAACACAAATTTTTTAGCCCCCTAATTTTTTTTTTCTAGATACACCATTGGTAGTTGGTAGTTGGTAGTTGGTAGTTGGTACACATATTTTTAAGATGTTTGGGATAACTCCAAAAATACAATAATTGTTTGTAGCATGTGATGACCGTTGCCATGTCATTAATTAATATGTTGATTTATCAAACTACCCCTTACTATAAAAAAAACACACACTCAAACTTAGATGTAATGTTGCTAATTGAATCCTACAGTACAGCTGGGCAACAAAATTAATCTGGGGTAAAAATTCTCCAGCATTCCTCAAACTACAGAATGCAAACAGCACCATTAACTACAGCAGAATGAATCAATTTCATTTGTTCTAGTTTACATTTGAAGATTAGAACACACAACTAAGTAGAAGGAGGTTTCCCTTGTGCTCGCCGGATGAATTCCCATTTCTCCTTTGCGGTCGGTTGGAACATGCATCCCTGTTACAAGTATTTGGTCGAAATCTCGCAGGATTCTCACAAAGATTATTAGTAAACGTTTGGAATTTGTTTGTAGGTAGAACAATTTAAAACAGTAAAAACACCAAAATTAAAGCCCGTGGTTTACCGTTTCCTTAGATCCGGCTAATCCACGTTGAGCTCCGGAATCGGATGCTCTCGTAGCTCTTATAGAAGATTTAAAGGAATTACAAATGTTCTTGTTACAACAAATACCTAGACTACCTTAAGAATGAGCATTTAACAGCAAACAATCAAAGGAAATAGTAAGAGATAGAACTATGTCACCGAATAAGCAACAGTAGCAAGAAACCAAAAATGAAATCTGGAGCGACAAGGCCAAGAACTTCACTGATTTTGTATCCAAACTTGTATCAAAATGTAGATCTACTTGTGAGGAAAAGAACTATCCGAACAAAAATGCAATACAGCGGCTCAATCTCGTCGGAAAGCGCGAAGTTTACCAGCGAAAAGAGTAACAGAATTAGGGTTAGTCGAGAGAGAGAAAACCAAACGTCAGAAATCGAGATAAGCAATTGAATAATCCACAGTACCGATGCAAATCAATTTATATTTCTGACTAATTTGATCATAACCGTTGATCTGTAAAGATCAACGGCCTCAATTTTAAGTTGATTAAATGCAACACACATTTGTATAACTGCTGAACTTCTCGAGAAAGTAGTATAAAAGTCTGTGAGATAATGACAGATGGACGGCCGGATCACTACCAAAATACACTATCAGTTAAGAAAACTGCAACCAATTTTACACATAATGCAACAACTTAATTGACAAATAATTTTGGTATTTTACACTTCAACAATCCCCAATGCTTTATATTATCTTTTGCTGATCAACTGCAGATATTTCCGGACATCCAATCAATGAATCTATAGGAGCTCTTTGCTGCAAATTGCTTGCACAGTCTGATTCGCTTGTTTGACTTTCTGATTAAGCTTCTGCTGATTGGCACACGAGTAACATCTCCATTGATCTGCCACCTGTTAGTCAGCTCCATGACACCAGTCGGTTCTGGATTCTGGTGCAGCATGCTAGCAGGCTTCATTGGAAAAACAGTAGAAATGTAATGAGAAACACTCTGAGGCACACCATTAAGCACTTCATCTTGTTACAGGCCTGAATACATCCCAAGCAGGTCTCTCCAATTGTCTTGCCCCGTCCCATACTGTGGGATTTCAGAGTGTTATTTGTCCTCTGTAAAACCTTCTTCTGTATGTCTACTCAATTGCAAAATCCTGAAGAAAAAAAAAGCAACACCCTGAAACAAACCTACTACAATTAAACATATCATGTGCAAATTGCAAAATGTGCATTTGCTACATAATAAGAATATCCCCACAGGCACAATCAATGACTTCCAAAACCCACAACCATTTCTCTTCCAATCTTCTAAATTGCCAAGCAGTTCTATCTACACGCCCAGCTCCCCAAAAAGAAAATGTACCTTGCAGCAAACTTGCAAAACCAATTACATACAGTACACTTACAAAATGGAAAGTGTGGAAAAATAGCCGTATGATTCTGATTTCCAAAATTCCATTTCATCCACATAACACAAGAACCCTAAATCCTCAAATGGAGATATTCCCATGCCAACACATGCAATCAACACCTGATTCGCTCTCTTTACACCCCCCATTTAATACTGTTAATTGAGTTTTATTTAATGCAAAAGCATAGCAAATTACACAAATAGAGATAAAGAAACTAAAACAGGTTCAATTGAACTCACCGATCTCAGAATATTCATTTACTGTATCTGTATGCACTCTATTCAGTTTTGGAGAACTGATGAATCGGCGGAGGGACTTTCAACCGCTGCTTCAAAATCATCGAATTTCTTCCCGGCCCGGGTTGTTCCTCACGAACTAAGACATTTACGACCACAGTACAAACTTGGTCTGAGGAGTTCATTAGTAGAGATGGTGAAGGAGTTTTATTGGGAGAAATGCCGACGGAGATTAGGGTTTGATTATTGGATTTTAGGTGTATACGAGTGGCATGTAATATGGTTAAATTTATCAGAAATGATATAGCGCACAAATCGGACGCGCGTGAAGGCCACGTAGGGGGCGAAATGACCACAATGCCCTCGTATTGAATACTAGCACGGAGTTCAGTACTTGAGTATTTTGATCATTTTGCTTGATTTCGTTCGTTCGTGCGCTTCTTTCTGTCGTCCGCTATATCATTTATGTAAATTTATAAGGGTAGTGGGTAACTTTGAGCCTTGGACAAATAAACGATACTTAACTCTAAACCCTACACCTGGTAAAAATAGCATAATCTCAATTACTTAAAAAAGAAACAATAACATGATTTTGCATTGTGCCCCTTCCAAATTTTTTTAGCTCGAATCCTGATCGTTCATTCCAACACACTAGTGCCGGAGTCAACAGTGACATCGCATAAAATCAAATCTGAATTTTTTTTACTATTAAAAAAGAATTTTTAATTCTATTTAATATTTTTACATCCCTCAAACTGAAAAATTATACTTTTACTTCCTCTGAATTTTTTTTGAACACACCAAAAGTAAACAAATTCACACTCGACAATGAAATTCAACAATAAGTAGGGATATGGAAGATCCATTTTAGTAAATAAAAAAAAAAAAATCACACTCGAATCAGAATTTACAGTTTGTCGCTATCCCGCGGTAGCCGTTGAAATTGGTGATCAAATATTGATTTTCTCCGTACGCATTGTTCCCCAAACAGTCCGGGCATTGGAGAATCCATCCACATCCATCTCCTGCTTTGGTAAGTCAAACAAATCAGAACTCGAATCACTCTCACCTCCATCATCAACAGCAATTTTCTCAGAACAGAAATGATCCACCAGCTTTCTATGATGACGATGAGGCGAATACAACGATGATTTCGACGAACCATTGTCTGTTTTGTTGGTTGTAAACTCGCCATAGCTGAACCCCATGCTTCTTCTTCTTCTCCTCCTCCATCCCGGGATTTCTTCCTCCGATTCTCTGCCAGGTTCTGTTTTCTTCTTCTTATTCTTCAGCGCCGTTGGGATGAAGAGAGAACTCAAGAAACTTGCCAGCCTCCCACCTGGAGACATTGGCAGTTTGTACTTCTTATCGGACAAATTCATCGGAGTTCTTATTGGGAACATATCGAGGCTCATTCGGGATGCTGATCTTGGGACGTTGATCACCGTGTTTTCTGTCATCAAACTTTCACCGAGAAATGGAGCATGGACATTGCCTGGATTTTCGTCGTCAGCAGTGGAGAAGTACCGGGCAGCATCGAAAACGTCGAGCTCGCCGGAGATATGCCGCCGGACGGATGGATTGTTGTGTATCTTGTTAGTGTACGGTGAGTGAAACCCAACCACAGAAGGTGTAATAGACATGATTTGAAGAGTTTGAACGGGTGACGGTTAATACTTGGTATGGCCTTATAGGATGGAAGTGGAATGGCGCTTATTCGGATTTATGGTGCCTTATTTATATCAGTTGGACTACTCAAGATCTGATTGTAGTGTTTTACAACTCATTTTTTTAACACATTTTAGAGAAGTGATATGGGGCAAGAAAACTGCAGCAAGAACAAAAGCAAGAATGCTTAAAATAGCAATTTGTTACTTTGTATCTCACATAGTGATGGTGTTTGTGTGTGAAAGAGAAAGTAATAAATTGTTATTTTAAGCATTTTTGGCTCTGTTCTTGCACCAGTGTTCTTGCGCTATGTCATTTCTCCACATTTTAAACAAAGGCTCATATATTCATGAAATTGCCCTAAATGGATGCGCAATTTGATGTCAACTAGAACATTGTAAGATTAAATAGTATAAGAACATTGGCACCGGGTTTATATTGTCTATACTTTGGACATAAGTGGTTGTAATTTTGCTTTTGGGCTTTTTTGGCTTTTTTTCAGATTATTTTTTTCGTTCTTCTTCTTTTTAGATTATTTAAAAAACAGTATTGTGTGCAAATATCAAATTTATTTGATAAATTTTGTGAAAATGTGTGAAATTACAATTTTGCCCTTGCTGTTATACTGAATTTGTTGGACAGATATGTGAAATGTCATTTATACCCTTAATAAGTGAGGATTGTCGGTTTTATCCTTGTTTTTGTTGAAATTATAAAATTTCCATTAATGAAAGTGTAATCCTAATCGTCCATTGTTATGATCGTGTGGTTGAGATTTAATCCCGCTTATTCTGTCATTGTGTGATCTGGACTGTTTATTTATATTGTGATCTAACGGCTATTGATAAAGCTTCTCGAATTAATCGTGTTCGTTCATTTTACTTTGATCTGACGGTCTATAAAGAAGCTTCTCGATGAAGCTTGATCCGAAGAGTCGCGACCTTTTGATTTTCTGACAAGATCCTACGGCTCGGATTAATTGAGGTAACCTGGAAAGATCGGAGCGTTCGTTTTAAGTTAGATCCAATGGCTCGGGGAAATGCATGTATTCGATGCATTTGGAACTGTTGATTTGAAGTGATCCGACGGACAGAAATTGTTCTCGAAGTTGACATAAAAGCTTTTCGTCGGATTTCGTGAATTATTTAATTCATTCTTTTATCTCTCCAACCGCTTGAATTTCGGATATTCTCGTTCCCGACGGTTTTGACGGCAAACTTCTGGTTTTCCGGCCAGTTTACAGTGCTTCTTGAAACTGTGATCGGTGAGATCGTTTACATTATTTTAGATCTACATTTTGGTACCTTTTTTGGATCTAGTTTAACCTACTAAAAGTTTAGAGATTCCGTTTGAATGTTGTTTTGTACTATTAGCACGTTTTTATGAACTCTTTAGACATTTAGTAAGTATATTAGACTAGATTTGTGGTTGCATGTGTATTATCTTTTGGGATCTTGTTTGAATTTGGTATATTTTGTAAGTTTCTCAAAAGTTAATATAAGCTACTAGAGCTACCGATTCTGAAGCTCAACGAATAGCCGGATCTAAGGAGACGGTGAACCTTGGGCCTTAAAATTGTGTCTCGATTTAATTTATGCAATTATTACAAATTATCCACCTAAACGCGTACTAATTCGTGTATTAAGTGTAAAGAAATTAAAATCCGGCCAAGGGAATCTCAACAAAATTGATTTCGGTTTTAACCTTATTGGTTTCGGTAAATTTTCTTTTTAATTTTTAAAAAGTAAAGAAAGGCAAAACATTTAATTTAAATTGAAATTCAAACCTAAAACTTGTCTAAGAAATGGCCCGTCCCATATATCTTGCCTTGCAATGCACAACTTTGTGGATTCTGACGATTCTTTCGTAAGAAAATTGAGAGAAATTTCAATGTTAACCTAAAAGCACATCTTGAGTTTGGGTTAATTGTTAAAGGTTAGTGTAACCTCTCAATTCTCAATTATGGAATAATCTTTTTCTTGTTCTTTATAAATATTGGTGAAAATTTGGGCTCGCAAGTATTGTCGTGGATGGGGAAATAGGAACTTCTGGAAAATAAGTGGTACTTTTTTTTCTTTTTTTATTAAAACTGAAATTTTTAAAATTTTTGGTTATCAGTTACGAAAATCATAAACCCATGGTTTTGGCCAAAATCAAAATCAAAATCAAAATCAAATTTTCGATAAGCCCTACATAAACCACCCCCTCCCCCATCTCACCTCCAAAATGAATTTTTTTTCTTATCCAATAAATGAAAATAAAAAAAATCAGAAAATAAAAAAATAGAAATTTTTCTTAGTTCTTTAAAAGAAAAAAAATACCGAAGTGTTCTAATTTGAGCAGAGTTACATCTAAAAATAAAAATGATTATGATAAATGAAATGAATTAAGTGGTATACTCAGTTAACAGTCTCTCATTTCCTTCTCTATTTCCATTACTCGCTCAAAATAATTTAATCAAATAATTTATGATTATGAGTTTCTCAATGATTAAACAATTTTTTATCCTATTTTTATGCTTTCTTACGGCCGGTAAGGAAGTTGTATATACTCTTTATTATTATTGAAAATTTGGCTTACCCAAAAAAAATTATATTATTTTTTTTATGGAGATTTCTTTATATGTTTCACAGATATAGTTGACGAAGTTCCTGTAATCCTAAATCCTAACAGAAAATAAGTGTTGAAATCATAACAAAAAATACTATCACCCCCAAAAAATATTTTTACCCCAATTTTTTTTTTAATGCAACACAATTTTTTTTAGCCCACCTAATTTTTTTTCCTAGATCTGCACTCGCAAACAATAACTAAAGTTCTTGGATAAAATCTGCTGTGGTCCACCACCACAATGGCTTTGATACGTTAAAACATGGCTAGTTTTCACGTTCATTAACTACCAAATTTCTTCATGTTTATTTAATCAATTTCCTCTCTTGGCTAAGATTTTAAGGTTATCCATTATATTCCTAACTAAATTGGGGTTTAGAGGGACTGATGTACACGGCTTTACTCTTATAATTATACAAAGAGGTTGTTTTCATTGCGATCCAATATGGATTGCGTCATTTGATGTATTGAATTCCAGCAACTTCACTAAATAGAAACACTGGAATTTAATAGAGTTATTTTGCTCTAGTCCAATATTAATACAAAATTAAATTTTTTATCAATAATAACTATTTCAGTTCCATTTGTAATCGACACAATAAAGTAATTTCAGTCCCATCAATCAGCTACCGTTGCAATTTTAATCCCACAATTTTAAAATATCTATTACAATTTTGATCCCAAAGTCAAATTTTGATTTCTTTCGCCTGTAATGTCATAATAGGTAAATCTATTTTAATTAGGGTAACCAAAATTACTAATGAAGAACATTAATACCGTTTATCGCTGGTAATCGTTACCGTATTATTATAAATTATCGATATTTTGGTAATACGAAATGATAACGATTTTAATATTGCATTACAGTTAAAAAATGGTACGGTAACGGTTTTTACCATTATCAAAACGATAAAAACTATTAACCATTTTTTGTTTAGAAAAATGCCGTTAATCAAAAAATTCTTATTCAGTAATTCTTTCGGATAAAATAATGAAAAAAATTGAAATTTTTTCATTATTGTCTTTAAATCTTATTGTCTTTAACATCTTTCTCTTAGGGATTAAGGTTCACTGTTTATTGAACAGAAATTGCATACTAATTTTAACTTGTTTATATTGTTCATTGCTTGATACTATGTGGTAATGTTGAATTGTTGGTAATTATTTAAACTTATTTATGGTATTTATTATTTGATTATATTTTATCATATTTACACGGACTACGATATTTCAGAATTTTTAAAATTAATTATAAATAAAATAACAAATGTTATATTGTCAATTTTTTAAATAAAATAATAATACAATAAAATTTAAATAATCTTTAATGTTTTTTGAGCGAATAAGAAAAATGTATATAAATGATTATCATAATTTATATTAAAAACATTTTAAAAATAGTAAAAAATAAAATAAAATAATAACGTTAACGGTATCATTTACCACAATACCGTAACAGTACGTTTTTTGGTATTTCGGTACGGTAACGGTAATAAAAAACCATTATCGTTACAAAATGGTACAGTAACGGTAATGGCCATTACCGCTACCGTTTACCGTTTGCTTACCCCTATTCTAGGGTATTTAAAAATCTTCTTTCCTTGGGTAGATGAAATCTTGGTCGCCGTCGTATGGAGATAAGTATATAAAATTTAAAATTTCAAAAACAAAGATAAAGTACTTTTAAAAGCATGATATATAAATATTTATTATTACTTTTAAAAAACCTTAACCATTAGTGATAATCTAAGACAAAAGATGGTATGAGGAGGGAAAGTTGATTTGGTCATAGATTTTGCATTAAAACATAAAACTAAGAAGAAAGCCTCCCAGTTCTATAATGTTTTGTCAATGGTGTGCCAGAATGGGCTGGGGGAGGAAATCAACCCATAGGGCCAAGCAGCCGGCCTGATCATATCCCGGCCTGACCAAATGGTTGTGAAACGGGTCTGGTTTACTAGCACTGTCTCCCGGCCAACAGCCCATATATTTCACTTTTTTCATTAAGTTTTGGCTATACTTATTTTATTTGATGCAAAGA
>JAOWBN010010245.1:0-10452 GCA_028565015.1 Pinguicula moranensis | reverse complement strand
GCATTTTCCCCGAGCACTCAACGAGGTCTATGGAATACTCTGAGAAAGCGGGTAGCAGAACTGGGTACGAGAAGAAGAATCTGGTTGTGAGATTGCAAGCCACCACAGACCCAGAAGAGCTCAAAAAGTACAAAATTTCTTCTTGCCCTTCAATTGTGAGAATTGAAGAGTATTTTTTGGATGGGTTCCTCTGAATGTCTGTTGACACCACGTTGCCGCATTTGTTCAAGAAATAATGCGTGCAATCTTCGTCTGCATCGGCTTCAGACCAGGGCCAGGTGTCTGATTTTCTGGTCAGAGCAGTTTCCCTTCCCCATTCATCAGCCATGGAGTTGTATTCCCTGAATGTGAGATTTGGCATTTCGCCTGAGATAATCACCAGCTTGAAAGATACGGCATTGGATTTCAGGGCAATGGCTCTATAGGCCTGTTCTGGGCCGGGAGAAAATGGGTTGAGCAGGCGGCAAGTGCCCATGACGGGATTGCTGACAACAAACTCCCCACCATATGCACCGTGGTAGCAAATCAGTCCACCAGAGGTGGCAACAGGAATGAAATCGGAGCAAAGATTGTGGTTCTGTTTTAGTCGTTTCAGAGGCAATGGATCGAGTTTCTTCCAGTTGTTCTCCGACGAGTCGAAGATAGCTGGGTGTTGGTCTGTTTTGGGGCGAGAATCCACCATGTAAAACCATGGTTCCCTCTCTGGAACTCTGGAGCAGGCGATGCGAAATGTTTCTGAATCCGCCACAGATTGCCATCTCTTGCAGACTGAAGAAAGCTGAAAAAACGAAGATGTCGGCAGCCATGAAAGAATTCTCTCCAACAGATCTTGATTCACCTCATTCAAGCCAAATATTGAATTCTCCCTCTCATCATCTTCAGCAGCAATCTCTACCAGCTTTCTCTTGTGGGTTCTCCTCAAAACCACCATTTTCTCTTGTAATTTGGGAGGAGTTGCCTTCGTTTTTATATTGTACAAAAACAAATCTCTGATGTTGGGTTTGGGAGGTTGACAAAGAGTAAAGCGAAAGGACCATTGCATTGACAAAAAAATAAAGTGGTCATGATTCAGAGTCAGATTGTGTGTCACGGGTGTGGAAAAGAAAAAGGTGACGATTTGTAATGTTGCATAGACGAACAGGGAATTGAATTCCGACGAGGAAAAAGTGAGAAAACTGCCTCATATGGAGAATCAACTCTGCAACACTTTTTTTCCCCTCAAGATATCTTTGTATTGGTGTACTCTATTATAATAAACCCACTAATCCTTTGCTTTAGACCTTCACTGTGGTTGTCAGTTGTCTGGTATTGAAGTCAATGGGGTATCCAAAGCTCCGGCTTCTCCGAATTTTTACTTAGGATGCCAAAGGAACTGAAAAACCTCTAATCACGCTGGATGCTCTTGTTCCCGGGGAATAGACTAATCTCCCACCCTAGTGGGCTGTATCATATTTTTGGCTTTTAGCAGCGACACCGACCATGTCTTGATTTGTATTTTCTCAACCAGTTGATTCACTTTCATATTTACCTGGTTAAAGGCATTGTCATTTTGCACTCCTCCATGGTCTGTTATTCAATCCAGAGTGTTCCTGGGAGTGTTACAACTTACAGTATCTGGTTGTGAGGAGCTGCCTGCACACCAGGCCATTTTTAAACATCTTATCCAGACTTGCCTTGATACACTGCAGGTTAGAAATAGATGACTCGCATCTTCTAGAACTGCCTCACATAGCACACCATTGTAAAGCTGGCTGATCTAGAGAAGCGCTTCTTCTAACCAAGTTTTGTCATTTTATCAGGAGACGATCTTGCAAAAGTTTCCAATTGAAATTGCAGATGTTTTTAAGGAAGGAAGATGTTCCAAGCTTCTTTAACCTCAAATTGGGTCTTTGATGATACAAATAACTAGTATCATCTTGATTCACTAGATGATACTACCAAGAAACACTCAGCAGCTATCATAGGCTCCATCTTTCAGAAGAAGAACTCCATGGTACGAGCAAGCAAGCCTCAGCCTCAGCCTCAATCAAGACGGCGAAGAAGATACTCGACTTCAACTAATTTTGTCAAAGGAATCACCCACTCTCCATACAACTGAGAGACAGCAGATGGATCAATCTTGGTAGTCACATTACTGTCATTTTCTTCAAGTTCCACATCCTGCCCGAATATCATGGCCTTCTTCCCCACCCTTTGCTTCACTGTCTCTTCAACACTCTCGAATGTCAGCAGTTTCATCAAAGCTTCCCTGTCCTGCAAGTGCAACAAGAAAGTAACAAAAATGGTGCACTGAATTTGATTCTGAGTGTTTTGACAGTATTTCGATCTTCTTTATCCTTGTACCTGAGCCTCTATCGCTGGAGTGTACTCTTGCGGGGCGTTTCTGAACTTCACTTCAGCTACAAATTTCCCATAATGAATCCTCCTAGAGATCGCCTGAGGCAAACAGAAATCCAGACTTCGACATTGGCTCTTTTTTCTTCACTAGTTTTATATCCTTACTAAACTTTACCTGCAAGCATGTTAGATCAGTTGCTGCAGTGACGGCATAGTTGCCATCATCCCCCTCCTCAGCAAACATAGGAATTATGGTCTTGATATAAAGATTCAATATTTGGTCGTTAATGTTGATGGAAGCTCCGGGAGGATATAAAACCTTCAACCCAAATGTCAGGCTACAGAGAAGGAAACTTAAATGATGATACGAATTCATTAGGATCCAATTCTTACTGGTGTTTGGTTCTGTGTTAGCAGCAGTGAAGATGGTAAATGATCTGGGAAAAATGGGTTCTCCTCAGGAGAGACATAACGACCGGCCTACAAATAAAATTCACCCAGTGTAATACAAACATCACTTGTCATGGTTTAGGTTCACATAGAGAAAAATCCCTCAGATTAACAAGAATCTATCAGAGTTATTTCTTCTCATCCACTCCCACAACTAGTTTTTTCAAGAACATAAATATCAAAGATTCATTAGTTCTACAGACCAATGTAAATGAGAAAAAGTCAGGTGTCCCAGCACAACCTATTCTTTCTATAGAGCGGCGGAGTGTCAAACATGAATAAATGCATACAAATCAAGAAACAGACTATTCAATATAAACCACACCCTAAACAACTCATGTACATATACTAAGGATTTACCTTGGCACAAACAGCTTCTGATTCTTCAACAAAAAATAGGAACAAAGAGGAGGCGGATGAATCATTCACGGGTTTGTTCCGAGTATCATCGTACAGAGGCGAATTTGCGGGGTGTTTCGCTCTCTCAATCAAACCGAAAATAATGGTGTCTTCTTGCCGTACCAAGCTCTTTCTCAGGGAATCAAGATCCAGTAAGCTATCTGCAGAGCTTCTACTTATCATTGAAACTACGAAGGAAAAGAAGAGGAAGAAGAAACTCATGAAAATACGAGAAATGGAAATGAAGAAATCGTATATTATATATATATCTACGTATTCAACAGTGACGTTTGAGGTGTAATGTATTTAAAGATGTCATTACATCTTGAAAGTCAAATTGCCCGATTTTCAAATTCATGGGCCGATTTTAATGGGCTCATTGAATGGAGAGAAGCCGGGTTTGGAGCCACCAGATTCAATGGAATATTCAATTAAAATTTTATAACATCATCTGTAAACATTTACATTTTTTTTGAAATAAATTACTCATATATAACGATGCACATTTTGAGGGTGAGGGATAAATACTCATATATTAGTTGTTTGTAATATCATTTTTTTTATAAATTATATTATATTTGTATTTATAATCAGTAGATATTTACCTTTAACATTTACACCATTTTGTGGGTAAATGACAAAAATCCTATAGTTATCACCTCTCAATCCCTCTAACAACATTCACGGATCCGTTTTTCTCAAATGGCCACAATTTGATATCGGTCAGAAAATAGGTCATTCTCGTTCTCGAATAAAAAAAAATTGGGAGCACGAACAATTACATTCTGGTCTTTAAATTTCTAAATCCCAAAATTTTTGGAATTACCGAATTTCATTTTTCTAAATAGTCATCCCTATTTAAAATCCCTCTAGAACAAACCCAGGACGATCGCCTATCTCAAACATGGCTGCCCTGGCCCCGGGAGAAATGATACAAGAGCAAAAATTGTAGGAGTAAGAAATACAAGAAATGTGGGACCCAAGTATTTAACACCAATATCCACTTGTTAAACATCAATTACAATCGTTCATTCAAACGGGGTCCACCTTTTTTTTTTGTTCATGCCCCTATAATTATTGCGCTATACATAGATAGATCTATATGCTCCAAGATAATATGTACATACATAATCCATTGACATTTAAATGTTCGACTGTTCTTACAACTTTCCCGATTAGTAGATACGCCATTACTCCCGTCAGTAAATGATCAAACGAAGCATTTGAAGCCACCGCTCCTTTATCTCGTGATCCAACATTAAAGCACCACAAATGCTCTGCCCTGCTACCATTAATGGATTATCTAACTAAATGTTATCATCAATGTCGTGCTATTGACTACAAAAGTGCAAATGTTAACACAAATTTGATTTCATTCCCTCCTCCTTTCATCACCTTCCCAACCAAACTGCAACTGCACAGACAGACCACAGTGTAGTATAGTACCAGAGATTGAGCAATTCTTGCAATTGTTTGAAATGTTGCATGACGATGGCTTTTGCAGCGACACTGACGCAACGGCGACCGGCCAGAGAAGACATAGGAAAAGAGGAGAAGAAACCTGCCAGAGCTTCACTTGTATACCTCCATGGCTTGCATTCATGCAGTGGTTCAAAGGAGGGAAAACGAGAAAAGGGAGAGTGGGAAATGAAGTAGTAATTTCTGATCCAACACTAAACAATGCAACAGGTAATTTCAGTTCCATCCTTAACATACATTAGGCACTAGTTGTTATTATTTACTCATTTGTTCATTGTAAATAGAGCTAAAAGACTCAGAATTGACAACTATTTTAGTTTTGTACTAATAATGAACTAGATGTTCTATTAAATTTTAGTGTTTAAATTAATAAAGTCGTTGAAATCTATATATCAAATGACGCAATGCATCTTAGGTTGTTATGGAGAGTTGTGGTTGTGGTTGTTTGTATTGTTTACTCAAGGTTGTTTGTTATTTAGGAAATGCCAAAGAAGAAGCTCCTTTCAACACTGGTGTTGGATTTTTCCTCATCTATCTTGCCACTGCTACCAGAAATGAAGTCAGCAAAATGGTTCAAATGCAACACCAAATGGATTTACAGCTACAAAATTTCCAGAATGAAATGCTTTCCAAGTACTGCAGCATTTCTTCTATCTCAAACGCTGGTGTACAAGGAGAAATCTCCAGGCACGATCAGAAACAAGACTCAACAAATAAAAGCTTGCAAATGGCGCAAATGGGGGAAGAGCTTGAAGCGGAATTCGAAAGAATTCAGATTCAAGACGAGGAGGAGCAACAATATTCAGAGGTAATGAAGTTGCTAGATATGTTAGAGATTAAAAAGTAATCCACATTCACTTTTTAAGTTAGTCCATGCACTCAGCACTTAGGCTCAAGCCCACTCCGGCCAAGTGTACTAAACTTTTACATGATATTAGAACGTGATATGGGTCATCTAATACCTTACTTATCCCACATTGCTTTATGGGTGGCGAAACGGTTCTCGGTTTTCCGAAAATCCAAAAACCGTCTTGTTTCGTTATCCGAAATCTCGAAATTTTTGAGAATTTGGATATTCGGATGGGAAGAGAACCAGATTTATGGTGAAGTTTATTTTTGGGACGAGTTCGAGTAATGGCAATACCCATCCCGATTACCCATTTTTATGCATATGATTTCGGGAATTTTCAAAACCCGTCCAGTCCCATTATCCGAATTCCCAAAAAATTCGAGAATTCGGGACGGATTCGAATATGGCCAATATTGGTCTTGGCCACCCCTACATTTAGAAATAAAAATATTGGCTTGGTGTTAAGTTTTGAAAGTCCTTGCAGATCGCTATTGAGGAAAGTGCACCTGAATGGAGCCTCGACACTACAAGGTTAGAACAACTTCACCATGAAGAGCAGCAGCAAGAGTTGAGCAACCAGTGCTACTACTGCGTTCCTCCATTAGAGCTTGAACGTAAACTGCACGAGCTTCTTGAGTCCACGCAGGAGAGCAGGATAAACGAGCTCGAAGCATCATTGGAATACGCCATGCAGAAGCTCGGCGACAAGGAAAGAGAGGTTTCATGGTGGAAAGACACGGCAAGACTCATTTCTCAACGATTTCCAGGCATCAATCATGAGTTGCAGAGGCAGGGGAAGATGAAGATTGGTAGAGAATTGAATAACGTGATCAGGTTTTGAAGATTTGTCTTGATATTTTGTTTTTATCATGTGTTGTTGAATAGTATGTATGATAGGTCATCATGCTGATGGCTTGGTATTGGAGTTTCAAGTTTCATGTGCCTTCTAGAAAGTGTTGAGTGTTTCAATCTGAAATTTCATTCACCAGAGTCAACAAAGCCTACTCATCAATAATGACTTTTTGTTTATTCAGATTAAATTCAATTTTATTATTAGGTCACCACCAAAAATTCAAATATTGGTCTCTTAATAAAATAAAGAAATCAGAACTAAAAAAAAAGTAATCTTAAAATCAACATCCAACAAGTATATAATTTTCTTCCATGTATCTGAAATGATCAGGTAGACAATTTTTATTTATTAAATCACTGTACTGTACCACCACTTCAAATCAGTTTCAACAATGCTGATGGCCGGAGGTAAAAGGAATGCAGCAAAAGTTTGCAGGTTTGGCGGCATAATTCACCTTATCCGACGGGCAGGGTCGCCCTATCTGCTGGCACTAGCACAGCATAGGAGCTACATAAGTCTGACGCCAATAATTTCATAATCCTGATCCATAATTCAAAATATAATATAAGGAAATATAGTGAAATTTAATATCCATAATACATAAATATATGTTTATCTTGCGTTATGTAATAGGGGATTTCAAATATGGCGACTCAAGAGGATAGTACTAATGTTAAGAGGGACTCGGTTGACTATTAGTTATTTCTTTTAAATTGATACCAAATGAAGCTGAACAATTGTTTTAATTTTGTGCTAATAATGGATTAGAGCAAAATAATTCTATTAAATTCTGATGTTTTTATTTAGTGAAGTTGCTGAAATTCAATATATCAAATAATACAGTGCATATTGGGTCACAATAAAAATGAACTCTTTGTACACTTACGCACATATTTGACCCCAAAGATTATAACTTAGTTGGAATATATTAATAATATTGTGATTGATTGTGGTTAATTTTAAATTGATACCAACTGGAAACCTGTATTGTATTAATGTATCGTATCTGTCAATTTCATCACGTGCGTCATCCGCTCCAATTATGTCCAAATTGCTTTGATCATAATTGCCAGATAAAAAATCACAAGATCGGCTTCTAAAGCTTCTAGAAATAAATACTACCATACCAGACGACCCTAATGTGCTGGATAAAACGAAAAACACAATCTATAAGGAAAGTCAGTCCATTTCACATTCGACTTCTAGAAGAAGAATAGTATGAAAGGAAAAAAAAAGAACCAACTTTTATTTATTTCTTATTAGAAAAAAATAAAATAAAACCGTGCATAGCCCGGAACATGAATTTTGACAATTATACTACTAGAGGGAGAGGGAGAGAGAGCTTCTTGACCAAGGGCCGATCACCATGGTACCTGATGGGCCTGGGTGAAGCCCTTAATCGTCTGCAACGATGCAGAAGCATAAGCGAATAGTGTTGCTTATTCGGTATTATCGATCGATAATTGATAATACCGAACCAAAATATCAAAATATCGAAAAAAAATTGATATTTTGATATTCGGTATACCGAATATCGAATTATTGTTATTATTTTATTATTATTATTTTATTTTTTTTTAAATTTGGCCTATTTTATCGATTGCCAATCGGTATTACGGAATAAACACTAAACAGTAATACTGATACCGTACCGATTAAGAATGGAAATAACATTTTCATACCGATATCGAACCAAAATACCAAATAATTGAGCTTAATCGGTTATTCGCTACGATACCCTAATATCAATCAGTATTTTATCCAACCCTATAAGCGGCATCGCCACCGTGCTCCATCTCCATCGACGCTAGTGCAAATGGGTATTCTTGGTGTGAGCCCCTGGTGCACCACAAGTTTAGCATTAAAATTATTTTAAGCTTGTCTCGCTCGACTTAAATAAAATAAAATGAAAACTAGATGTGGGGCCGACCACCTTTCAACAACGTAGGTTCGAAAAACTGTCCGAAAACGCTATGCTATATGAATGAAACAGGTTGGATTTAGGCTTTAGCTATAGACAAATAGGAAACCACTATTATTTAATTAATAACCTTTACTTTCTTTCTTATTTTCCAAGGCATTTGGAATGAGGATAAGAAAAAAAAACTAAAAAAGAAAATCCAAGGCTCGGTTCTTCTACACCAATCAAATTTAAATATCTCCGAAACTTCCTGTCAAACACGTGTATCCGTGGGGCCTACCACCATTCAACAACGACGGCCAGAGCCAGACTACTTGGTCCGAACGTCAGTTGAACCATAATTCCAATTCAAATTCCACACAGAGACCCAGATCCAGATTCCTTCTTCTAGAAACATTAAAAGAGGAAATTTGTAATAACACATGGAACGAACGGAGACCGGACCAGTGCAGCAACGCAGTGACAAATTCTAAATTCCTAAAGTCTAAAGTCATGACTGAATTTTTCTTTTCCTTTTTGAAAATTGATAAGACATATTGTTACTATAGCAATTAGCAGCCAACTTAGCCCCTATTTTGTGCAGTCTTCTTAAAATTATAATCCAATTATAAGCATAAGAAGGTCTGCGCAAAATAACCCCTTAGCCACATTCTTTTCCTTTTTGAGAATTTCCTGATTTCGTCGATTTTTTGTGTACATATTAAAAATTCAATGACGGGTAAATGTTCGATTTCGTTGGTTTTTTTAAAATTGATCTCATCCTCTCGTTGAATTCTTCTATCAACGGACTTCAAACAATGCTTGTTTTTGTTCCTTAATTCACTCATTCTTTTTGTGCCACTGAAAATCTTTATCCCCGAACTCAAATTTGTGATACTATTATCCCCTAATCTAATGATTAAGATTCGTGATTTCGTATGTAATTTAGAAATTAATGTTTTATTTGCATAAATTGAGGATTAAATTTGTGTCATTTTTTGATATGCATGTTAGATTGTAATTTTAGTTTCTATTAAAAATGGAGCTGGAAGAGTTATCATTGATAATTCTGTTAGCTTTGTACTAATAATGAATTAGAGCAAAATCACTCTATTAAATTTCTGAACTTCTATTTAATGAAGTTGTTGAAACTCAATACATCAAACGACGCAATGTATATTGGACTCGCAACGAAAATGACCTTTTTGTATAATTACAAAGGTAATGCCGCGTATATCTGACCCCATATCCTCACTTTAATTGAGAATATACTGGATACGATATGATTTTGAATTTTAGTTTGTTACATAAAACTTTGAAACAAAATAATCAATACAATTATACAAGTATCAAGAAAGGTCAAAGATGGGTAGCACTTCTCAGCTTCCAAGAAGCCAAAAAGGAAACAAGGAAATGAAAGCTATGCCGCCTTGACTCTGCTCCGCACATGCAGACCTATATAAACCTCATCATCCATGGCATCAAAATATTAAATACCTTTTCATTCTTTCATTTCTTCAAAAGCACCAGATCTCATTTGGGGTGAGAACGAAACACAGCTAACATTTGATTCTTATTCCATTTCATCCCTATTCAACAAAGTGAGAGAGAGAACAATTGAAACTTTTTTTCGAACTTGGCCGGAAATGGAAGCCGGTGGTGACATTTACAAGATGAGTAACAGCTTAAGAGTAAGCAATAGGAGGAGCACGAGCATCAGGGCTAACAGCTCAAGCATCAGGGCTAACAGTTCAAGCATATGGAGGAATACAGGGATGGAAGTCTTCACCCGTTCTTCAAGAGAAGAAGATGACGAAGAGGCATTGAAATGGGCTGCGTTAGAGAAACTGCCTACTTTTGATAGGCTGAGGAAGGGACTTCTGTTTGGGACTGAAGGTGCACATCAAGTGGATGTTCAGGATCTTGGGTTCTTGGATAAAAAGAATCTGGTGGACAGGTTGGTTAACACGGTCGATGAAGATAATGAGAAGTTCTTGTCCAAACTCAGGAACAGAATCGACAGGTATGTGAATTGTGTAGTTCTTGGGCTTTTTTCAGAACAAACAATGTATTTCTTAGAATTTACGAGTTAAATTTTCATTCTTTTCTTTTGGGTCACAGAGTTGGGATTGATATTCCGACCATTGAAGTAAGATACGAGCATCTGACCATCGATGCAGAGGC
>JAOWBN010010234.1:0-11012 GCA_028565015.1 Pinguicula moranensis | reverse complement strand
AACCACCAACTCGCTAAGGTTTAGATGCCTACTTATTAAATCTTACACAATCTACTAGAAAGTTTCTGTGACCACCCCCACCAAATACAGTTGAATCGACCCCCATGAGGAAAAGGGAAGAAACCCTACCATGATATTCTGCTAAGGCTGCTTCACTCCCATTACAAAAACTTACTAACTTTACACTTGGTATTCTTTTTTGTTTTTAGGTTGGCACACTTGGTTATTCTTTCTTCACAGAGACAATGATCCACTCTATCATGCCTTTTTCCTTTCCTCTTTATATAACCGGACCGAACTAGGGCTATCTGCGCAGCTCATTCAAACCTTTTGAAGGTATGTTTCTTCTCAAAGGGAGATTATTTTCTTTACGAATGGACTTTTCGACTAATACTGTGATTTGTTTAGTGTTCATGGGGGGTTTTCGAGTCAGAAACCTTTTGCAGAAACATCTTGTTTGATTCTGATTGCCTTTAGTTTTGCTTTATTCCTGAGGTACTTTATTTGTGCTTGTCGGAGAACGTCTTTTGGTATGAGTTTGATGCGGATTGTGGAATTGCTGCCCAGTAACCTTAGAAAGCTCTTTGATATGGAATTTTGCATCTGTGGAGAAAATGGTGAATGAGATGGAAGAAGATTACTCGACATTAGTGATTATGTTTCAATTCAACCATACATCAATCTAACATTCTCATAAAACGTTTGGTTATCGGGGGTTTAGTAGTTCATTTTTGGCCATTCCTTTACCCTGTAGTTTACCTTTGTGAGCTATCAAACTTTATTTTTGGCTTCTCTATGATCACTTTTAAACGGATAAGAGATGTAGGAGGAAAGAAGCATGCATGGCAAACTACTTTTGCATAACTAGAGTATTAAACCGGCTTGTTATAGAAAAGATTAAGCTTATAGACGACAAAATGTTTCTTTACAAAATTAATTGCTTATTTAATGTATTCCTCATTTGAGGTAGAGGAGTACCAATATTACAACACCGCTTCATGGTCTTGCTAAAACCTTGCTAACAATGTGAGACGTTGCAACTCTATTTGGCCTTGGATCCCTTGAGTTATGCATGGAAACACACTGAGGTATCCATTATCTTTGGATAATATTGTAATAACATGATTTATTTCAATTCGCCTTACAAGTTGTGAATTAAAACATTGATATAGACCATCTATATATACTGATTTATTGACGATCATCAGGGAATTGGAAGCCTGAAAATGTTCCCAGATCAGTTCAATTTCATGGATTCCTTTGACGAGGATTTGGATGTGGCGTTTGGACTAGAATTCCAGAACTATTTGTCTCAAGCAAGCAACTCTTCATCTTCTTCAACTGTTATCAATATACCCACGAGCAGCTCCATCACCGCCTGGTACAATTCCCCCATGGATCTGGATCAAGCAAAGCAGTACATAACAGAAAATTATACACAGTTTACAGACATGAACAACGTGGACGAAAACAGCATCCAAAGTTTTGGAAACCTTAATCCGTCCGTAAATCTCACGCAGGTTAGGGGGGGTTTGTTTAAGATTTTTACTTCTTAAATTTTAATGATTAAAAGTGTTTCTGGAGAAATTCGCAAAAATAATTTCTATAATTTTCTCTATTTTCAGAATTTTTTAGACACTTCATATATTTTAATGATTACTTATACATGTTTTATCTCACGATCATCAATTTTTGAAATTGTCTAGATTTCTGGGAAATGAGATACCTATTTCCTTGGTTTTGAAAAATAAAAAATGAATGACAATATAACAAAAAGGATAAAAACATAAAGATCATTAAACTTTTAGATGGAATGATTATTTCGAATAAACAGGTGAATCCCTTTACTTCCACTGTGGAGACAGCAATTGAAGTTCACAACGATCCTAACGTGATTTCCGATGAATCTCCGGCGAATCTGGCTCAACCGACAAAGAAAAGAAGCCGAACACGGCCACCATCGCAAACCTACGACCACATCATAGCAGAGAGGCGGCGACGGGAGCAGCTCAGCCAGCTCTTTGTTGCTCTCTCAGCTCTCATACCGGGTCTCAAAAAGGTACGAAAAAGAAAAAATAAATAGCAACAAAAATTAATTCAAAATCAAAAGCGCCACATTATTTAGGCTTATCTAATAATCCAATCAACGTTAATCCTTCCTTTAAGTATTGGTTTAGATAGTATATTCACATATTACTTCTATTTTAAAATAAGCAACAGTTAGTTATTTGGTATGTTGGAAATCAATTTTTATTTTTACATCTCTATTATTAAACCATTAGAGTCGTGTTTATAAAGAAGATGTGGTGAAAGCAACTTTTTCCCAAAAAAACGTGTAAAGCTCTTTTGGAACAGTTCCACAAACTCTTTTTTTATTTATCTCAATTCTTCATTAATTTTTAAAAGTAATTTTCAAAATTTATTATAATTTATTTTCTTGACATTTTAACAACATAAATTCTCTAAAATATTCCCGTTTAATATCATTTGTTGGTGGGACACACTCACAAAATAAATAAATATAATAATAAAGAAATAGCCCCGACACTCGCATGCCGATAAAATAAACTGCAAAATCATCCAGTCATTTTTCAGACATCACACATGACACATATATTATTGCATGCAATGCAAGCCTCGACCTCAGCTTGGGAATCAACTTTTCATTTTTCTTTCTTTTTCCATAGATGGATAAGAGTTCTGTTCTTGAGGATGCGATCAAGTACATGAAGGATCTCAAGGAGAGAGTGAAAAATCTTGAGGATCAAGCTGAAAAACGGTCGATGGAGTCCGTAGTGATCGTCAAGAGGTCTCAAATAATTGTGGAGGATGAAGGACATACCGATGAACAAAGCGAATGCATCGAGGAGCAGCCGCTGCCGGAGATAGAGGCCAGAGTGTGCGACACCCATATCCTCATCAGTGTACTATGTGAGAAGAAGAAGGGAGTTCTAGTCAACTTGTTATCAAAGATTGAGAGCCTTGATATGATTGTGGTGAATACTAATGCCACATCCTTCGGAAACGTCGCGCTAGACATTACCATAATGGCGGAGGTACGAGTTTTTAGGATAAGTGAAATATTGGAATGATTTTTTTATCGAACAAATATAAATATTTGAATTCAGAATCTAACATTATGAATAAGTATTAAATATTTTAAGTTTCTTCTATGTCAAAACTATTTTTAGACGTGAAATGGAATTTTCCTAATCCTACGTAATTTTGTAACTATTTTTTCCTTTTCAGCTGGAGAAAGGGTTCAATTCGACGGCGAAAGAAGTCGTGACAGTGCTTCGCGGAATTCTCCGGCCGGCTGTTTGAACGGAAAAGTTGACGTGCAGTTTTAATTCATCAGAAACAGACGTTTGTATCCATTCATAATGTCCTACTTTTAGCAGAATTAGTGCTCAAGATTGAGGAAAAAAAAGTAATAAAGCTTCTTGTTCAAGCTTCGACCTTGGTGTTTGTAGAAATGTTCAATTTTGACTAGAGATTTAATTTAAATCTTGGTCTTTATTCGCTAGAAACGCAAATCGATATGAAAAAAAGATATAGGGTGTTAACATTATTGTGATAATCTTGTTTGTGATATTCCGGACCTCACTTGATCTCAAGTCTTCAATAAGTCACGCCTTAAATCTGTTAGGTAAAGATTTTCCTACTAACAATGAGATCATTGAAGATCCATTGTTCTTCTCTCAAATTGTCTTCTATACATGTTCTACAAACCTATTGATTATTTTGTTAGGCTAACGCCACTTTTTTTTCATGCGATCCTGCAACATTATATGTCAAGTTCGCATCCTTTTTTTGTTAGATTTTCATCCTCAATTCTCCCGAAATCTGATTCCTCTAGATTTTCGATCGGGTGATTATTTTCACTCAGTCAAATTGCAGCAGGTTTCAATGGTGGTTGCTTTGATTCGATTGATTCGCACCAAGCTGATTATTTCAGCATTATGCTACTTCTCAATTTTGTCATATTCCAACAATTGAGATTGTACTCGTGTCGTCTTCAACGTTCACCTCACCAAGTTTTCTTCAGTGGTGATAACCAAGTGAAACGGCTCTAATTAACTTGTGTGGGCATATTCTTCGAAGCAACGAACTCATGGGTGTTGTTGATGGTACTGAAAAAGTACTCCCTAAATTTCTTGAAGCAGGGGCCAATGTTGCAATTGAGAAGATACGAAATCTTGATTTCTTGATCTGGTTCAAAAAGGATGAGTACTATTTAAGTTGGATCAATTCCACACTCGTTGATCGGGTCCTTGAGTTGGTGTTTCATCTGAAACAGTCATCAACAGTCTGGGGGTTTCTTGCGACAAAATACTACGGGAAGAATAAGACTGCCCTATTTGATCTTCGTCGCAAATTGCAAACTCTTTCGCAAGGAACTCGATCTTGTAGCGAATATCTTGATGCTGCCAAACTCATTGTTGCTGAGCTTCGAATAAAAGGCACAAACATAGCTGAAGATGAGTTGGTCTCATATACTGCAAGGGGGCTTCATCCCCAATTCAATCTCTTCATGGCTAATATTAATCTTTTCCGTGACAAAACACCAATGGCCTTGGAAAATTTGAGAAGGCACTTCTCTCCTATGCCTCAAAACTTCATCCCCTCATTGTTGAACCAGCAACCTTCTATGAGAATTTTTATAAAAAAATCCGGACAGTCTTGGTCAGTTCCTTTGGCCCAACTCACATAACAGTTCTGGCCAAATTTCGGACCTCCACTCCGACCCATAGCCAATCACGCAACAGGGCCAACTCACGGAGCAAAGGTCGCCATGCTATTGGACAGAGGCAATTAGACCCGAATTTACCATATGGGCCGTCACCTAGTTTGTCTGCAGGTGGCCGTTCACTCTATTCTGGCCTATCTCTAGATCACCTAGCTAGTGAAGCTCCCTTTAATGCCGTTCGGTGTCAAGTATGTGATAAATATTATCACTCAGCCTTGAATTGCTACTAGCGCATGAACTTTGCATATCAGGACGCCATCCTCCTACTGCCTTGCTTCTTTGGCTGCCCATGCTAATCTTGATGTTGATGACAGTGGCTGGTTTGTTGACAATTGTGTTAATTAGCACATTGCAAATGGCACTGCTCTCCTTGTGCAGCAGCAATACTACTCTGGATCTGACTTTGTAGATGTTAGTAATGGTACAGGTTTGGATATCATGAACACTAACACATTACATGTTAAAAATTCCATTCAACCCTTATACTTATCTCGTGTTCTTCATTGTCCCAAGGCCTCCGCAAACTTATTACCTGTGGACTTGCCTATAAATTTTTTGTTGATAGCCATTGTTACTTCATACTCACTGAATCTGGTTTCTATGTTAAGGACAACAAGACGGGCCAAACACTGCTGAATGGACCGAGTAGTGGAGGAATGTACCTGATCCAGCTGAATCGTCCTTCCCCTGAGGCTAAGCGTGCTTTGGCTAGTATGTTTGGTTCTAGCCCACGGTCACCACTTGGCACTCACGCCTTGGGCATTCTTCTTCTCGTATTGTTCGTCATGTTCTTAATAATTCTAAGTTAGCTTGTGTCTCTGATTCTGGTTTAGAGTTTGTCTATGAACCTTGTTAGCTTGGAAAGAACAAACAGTTACCTTTAGAATCATCAACTTGTATTTCTACAAAGCGTCTTGAACTTATTCATTCTAATGTATGGTCTACCTCAATAATTCAAACTGATGGGGTTAGTGAGTTTTTCTCTAATCAATTCAACATATTCCTGAATATATATGGAATTATTCATAGAATGTCTTGTCCACGTACGCTTCAGCAAAATTGCCTTGCCGAACGCAAACATAGACATATCGTAGATATGGATCTTACCTCCACAAGCCCAATCACACTTATCGCCGACGTTTTGGGTAGAAGCATGTTTAGGGCTGCTTATTCGGTATTACCGATCGAAAATCGATAATACCAAACCGAACCGAAATTTTTCGGTATCCGGAAAAGGAAATCGATACCGAACCAAAATACCAAAAAAAAATTGGTATTTCGGTATTCGGTATACCGAATACCGAATAATTTTTTTTTATTATTATTTTTTAAAAAATTGGCCTATTCGAATACCGATCGGTATTACCGAATACCGATCGGTATTACCGAATACCGAATAAGCACCAAACGATAAAACCGATACCGTATCGATTAAGAGTCGGTATCATATTCGCATACCGATACCATTACCAAAATACCGAATAACCGAACTTAATCGGTTATTCGGTACGGTAACCGAATACCGATCGGTATTTTTGAGCAACCCTAAGCATGTTCAATTGCAATATTTATAATCAATAGACTTTCTATTCCTACCCTCCATCTCCTGAGTCCTTTAGAAAATTATTTGGGTATGTGTCTGACTATTCCATTTTTTGTGTCTTTGGATGTGCTTGCTACCCTCTGCTGCGTCTCTACAACTCCCATAAGTTGATGTTTCGAAGTTCCAAATGCATTTTCATTGGATATAGTTCTCAGCACTCTGGATACAAAAATACCTTGATCCTATGACCCAAAGAGCTATCTTTCTCGCCATGTCGTATTTGATGAAACACTCTTTCCAACTCACATGGGACATTCTTCAACTGTCTGTTCCTCTTCGGTTGCTGGCTCAGGTACTTCTTCCACAATTTTTAGTCCTTTTATTGTTCCTTTTGGTTATGTTCCTAACCCTTAAGGCGCTACTAATGTTGAAACCAAGAGACTAAGCTCAGTAATTGCCTCTTTGCCAACTGCTTTACCGCCGCCAATCATCACAGTTCCATGTCCTTCACAGCCCCACTTGGTCGCAACTGCTGGGGGAATCTCCTATTATTACTGTCATGTCATCCACTCCTCCAACTGACAAATCACCATTGTCCTTCATTCCTCCAGTAGTTGTGGGTGACTTGGCAGGGACATCCAACTTGGTGTCCACGTCACTTGTCCCAAACAGCAGCGGTCAACAGCCGTTCCTTTCTACCTCAGTCACTTGGTCTCGTGACCTTGCAACCCGTGACCATGCTTGGCCCATTCCGGATCCCGTACCATTTTTCGTCTCTTGAGCCCAATGTTGTTCCTCTCCTACCTGCTTCAACACGTGTTACTCGGTCTTAAATAGGTTCGTTACGTCCTTCCAATTTCCCTGACTATCATCTATACTCTGCCACTCGTCATCCTTTTCGGGACCTCGTTAGTGTTCATATGCCTCTTGAACCTTTCACTTATCAACAGGCAACACAATCTCCAGAGCAGATAACTATTACGCAGGTGGAGTTTGACGCTCTTATAGATAATCATACCTGGTCTGTTCTTGTCCCTCCGATCAACGTGTCATTCACTGTAAATAGGTTTATAATATCAAATAGAAATCTGATGGTACTATTCATCGTTATAAGGCCCACCTCGTAGCTCGTGAATTTGAGCAAGAATATGCCTCGATTTCTCTGAGACTTTTAGCCATGTCGTGAAGATGGTAACCCTTCGTCTTTTCCTTGCTCTGTCTGTCCAGTTCAACTGGCCTATTCGACAGGTTGATGTGTTGATTTTTTTTTATCAATGGTGAGCTTGAAGAGGTTGTATACATGGAGCAACCGCAAGGATTTGTCTCTGATCAATTCCTTAGTCATGTTTGTCTATCTGGCTCACTTGTGGAGCTTGGGTTTATGTTCTCCATGAATGATTCTTCTCTATTCATTTTTCGGGATAAGGAGGTTCATCTCTTTGTACTTATTTATGTTGATGATAATCTCATGACGGGCACTTTTCTATCTGCGGTCACTACTCTTGTCAGCCACCTTCAGAATGCATTTCGGCTTCGTGACTTGCGAGATCTTAGTTATTTTCTTGGTATTGAAGCTGTTCGGGATGGTTTTGGTCTTCATCTTCATCACCCGGAATATATTTCTGACCTGCTGCACAGATCTAAGTTAGAGTATTCCAAACCTCTACAATCATCGACTAATTTAGGGGGAGCGCCTCGATCCTTTGTTCCTCGCCCATTGACTTGGCAAGTGTTACCTTGTATAGGCAGACTGTCAGTGCCCTGCAGTATTACACTTTGACACGTCCTGACATTGCCTTTTCTGTTAATCAGCTATGTCAACATCTGCACAACCCGACAGAAGGTCATTGAGGAGCTGTCAAACGTGTGTTACGGTATCTGAAGGGGACCCCTGATCTCGGATTATGGAACATTGTTGGTACTATGCACCTTTAGGCATTTTGTGATTCTAACTGGGCGGGTGATCCGGTTGATAGACAATCTACTACTGAATTTAGTATCTTTCTTTGATCATGTCTTATCTCGTGATATGCCAAGAAACAAAATGTAGTCTCTCGGTCAAGCACTAAGGTTGAGTATCGGGATATGACATTAACCATAGTCGACCTATTTTGGATTCATATGCTTTTTTGTGATTTTCAGATTCCTTTGGTTAATTGTCCTGCTCTATGATGCGATAACATTGGTGCGCTTGCACTGACTACAAATCCTGTCTTTCATGCTCCGATCATGCACATTGAAATTGACTATCATTTCATTCGAGAGAAGGTCCTCAACAAAGATATTGCAATTTATCATATTACCACTCATGACCAACTTGCTGACATCTTCACCAAAAGCTTGGGGATTTCTCATTTCCAATTGCTCCTGTCCAAGCTCATGGTCGTTTCACCCCCTCATTCGCTTGAGAGGGAGTATTAATAGTATAGTTACGGATAATCTTGACTGTGATATTCTGAACCCCACTTGATCTTAAGTTTTCAGTAATTCACGCCTGTAATCTGTTAGGTAGAGATTTTCCTACTAACAATATTTTGTACCTAACTGTTATATATATATATATATATATATATATATATACACACACATACAGTATACACCAATAAGATCATTGAAGATCCATTGTTCTTCTCTCAAATTGTCTTCCATACGTGTTTTACAAACCTATTGATTATTTCATAGGGCCTCGTGTAGTGACTAGTCCCTAATGAGGTTCACTAGTAAATCACCGACCATCTGCGCCATGTTTAAATTGGAATGTATTCAAACAAAAAAATTATACATTTAAGAGTTCTTTAAAATAAAAAAGAATTTTGGGTTAATGGTCGCCCCACCAACCCCTGTCTCAGCCCCTACCAGGAAGGAGCCGAGATGGAGTTTAGGAAGGGTGCAACGAAACCTAAATTTTTGTTAAAAAAAGTACATTAGAATTTATAAATAAAGAAATGGGTGGGAGGACAACCGCCCCTGCTCACCTTGGCCGCCACCAAAAACATACATATCTATCACTACATAAGTTTATTGCAACTTTCATTACACACAAATTAGGTATGTAAAATGGGTTTCGTGTACCCAAAATCAAAATCTAACCTGAACAATGTCTTTTTTTCCAAAAAAAATATTTAAAAAAGATATACTTTGAGTGAATGTCAATCTATATTTAAAAAAGCATTTGACACGTAAGCCGACCTATCATCTACCGTTAATTTTACAATTACATAGCCTACTTGAACTATGTTAGTCACAAATTGAATCGAACTGTTGGAGAAAGAAACGTTAAATGTTTCTTTCTTGAATTCAATTTTGTATTGAATTGGTTTTAATTGCATTAAATCAGTTTTAATGTAATTAACACAATTAAAATACTAATTATGTATTGGTATGTTTGCCCCTATAAATAGGTATATACGGAACCTATTTATATACGAGAATTCTACGCAAAAATAATATCTCATGTGTTGAGAACCCAGTCTAAATTCTCTTGAATCGCTGTCTCACCATCTTCGGAAAAGAGAATTGAGTTCGTTGATTTATCGGGACTTTTATAGCCCCCGATTCCGTTCGTAATATAATCAACCGGAAGGACTACGATCTAAACCGCTTCTGCACATAGGTACGAAATTCGTTTCATGTATTTGTTAAATACGTTCTAACGGTTTTAGGATATACGATCCACAGTGGTATCTGAGCCAACTTCCGGATTTTGATTATGTCCGATTAAATTTTTTTTTCACGGATACTAATCAATTTTTTTTTGGATTTTTTCGGTAAATCATCCGTTTTGATTTGCGTAATCGAATACTCAAATCCGTCATTGTCCAGCCGCTGTCGGCCAATGCTCACGGCAGCGCGTGTACGTCACGCACCGGCGCTGAAGCACCAACAGATCGGAACGGCGCATTTTGTACATGTGCCGCATCGGATCGGCGCATTTTGTACATGCGCCGCATCGGGTGGGCGCGTTTTGTCACGCATCGCGTCCGAATCCGGCCGAACAGTAGATCTGCAAGTCGCGTACGTCGTCGCTGCCATCATTGTCGTACGATAAGCCCATCAAATTTTGTGCGGGACGGCGCATGTGTGTCACGCGCCACCTTCCGCTGCGCGAAAAGGCGCGTAGCCGAGGCCCCGCCGTCGTCTTTCCCTAGATCTAATGGATCTGGGCTTAATCCACTATTTTCTGGGACTTCGGGGCGGCGCGTGTGTCAAATCCGTCGGGAAACGTCGCGGTCGTACGAAAGGACCGCGTTCCCGACTGAAAAGTGGCGATTAACGCCAAATACCGGCGGAAATGGGAGAGGAAACGAGGGGCGAAGAACGGTTTACCTTCATCATTTGGGCACGTGAACCGGTAAAGAACGTGCGGCGATGACGGTCGAGCAACAGAGTAAAAGGCCAACGGCGCAGGACTGCAAAAGCGGCACGACCGTGCGATTCGCGCGATTGTGAAACGGTAAACGTCGTTCCGGCTGGGTTTTCAAAAAACCTAAATCCGTAGAGGAAATCGTTTCCTCCAAAATGAGACAGAGAAAAACAATTCTCTTTAAATAGGATGTAATGGGTTTGGCCGCGTTTTTTTTGGTTTTCGGCGGCCAAACAATTTTATAAATAAAAAAAAATAGACTGGGCCGCGAATTGAGCAGCCCAATCGTACAAAAATGGCATTTTTGGCCCATGTACAAAATCAATTTATGTGTTAAATTGTATTATAGTATGCAT
>JAOWBN010010223.1:0-11013 GCA_028565015.1 Pinguicula moranensis | reverse complement strand
GTTTGAGCATGCCTTGTGATATGAAAGCTAAGATCAGAATCCGCCTGCAATGCTGTTCCAGCTTTCATGATTTATTTTCATGTAGGCAGTTGGAATCATTTTTTGTTGTATACTAATCTGTTGTTAACTGTATACGATGGAGGTGGGCGATCATCGTATTCTCCCTTCTCCCTCTCCCGACATTTTTTTTTTGTGTGTGTGTTTGTTCGAAGAGCCGAGGTCTCCACAGAAACAGTCTTTTGATCTCTTTTTAGAGGTCAGGGTACGACTGTGTACATCTCACCCTCCCCAGACCTTGCCTAAAGGCGGGATATACTGGGTATGTTTGGTTTGTTTTGATTTATCTAAAAAAAGTGTAAAATTATCGGACACGAACTCAAGCTATTCTATATGATTGACTTAGGACATGAACTAAAATCAAAGCTTTGGGGTACCCTTCCTGTGCCATACATGTTCGTATGTGTAAAGGTCAACTTGGAGGACGTGCTGGCGTATAACTAGCACAATCACACTATGTGCCATCTTGAGTGTGACGACTTGATGAGTTACAAGTATTAGAGATAGAGCAACATCAGTAACCAATTGAGAATGTATCATCCTCCATGTAATGACGATGAGATCAACAAGTTTGAATGACTTGGTGATAATGATGTTTGTTATGTGTCATCATCATTAATATGGTGACAACAGCATCAACAAGTTTGGATGACTTTGCTGGAATGACTTGGTTGGATTTCGAAAGCGACAATGTCAGAACACATGCATTGATATAGAAACTCAGTTGATGCAACTTTTTTCGGACTTTGGACACGACAATGTCAGACCACATGCATTGACATGTGAGCATTCACGTGCACGAGTTTCGTGGAATTCATTCAAGGTAGGAGTCCTGCAATTTGGGAAACAAATAATGGGAGATATAACGATTGAGAACCAGGGTGGACTCAAACGTTAGAATAATCCTAGTTGGACTAGGATTTGAATGTGATTGAGATTTACTATCAATGGAGTGTTTCATTGATAAGGAAGGTTTTGAGGACAAGTTTGGGTAACTCACAAGACTTGTCATTGTGAAAGAATTCGACTGATATAAATAGGGATGCATGCAAGGTTTGAGCCACAACCTTTCATCTACAAGCAGTATTCCATCCTTGAGTTAAGCGTCCTACAGAACTTGTCACTAGGTGTGATCGAGTGATAATAGCCTTGCCAACTTGTGACAAAACTCAATACCAATTATTGGTTGTTTGAAAACCCAAGATCGAAAAAGACACTTTTGTTGAGCTTTGACCTGAATAGAACTTGTTTCAACCAATCAAGAACTACGTTTTATAAAAAAAAGGATGCAACACAAGAAACCCTGAAGAGAACTTGTCTAAACCAAACTTCAAGTGTTAAGTTCAAATATAAGACGTCACTAGTTTCAAGTGAAAGCTAGATAAGTCTAGGAGTTTTCATAAAAACAAAGGAGGCTCAACCTCTCAAAACATATAATGTTATTCTACCAAAAACTCCCCAAAACACACAAGTTTTTCTTCTATTTATAGGCTAAGAAAGCTTAATAAATTCGGTCCAAGTATTATTCAAGAACCCTTTGTTCGTGGCCCTTTCCAAGGCATGAATGAGATGTTGAATGACTTGAATGAAGGTTGAATAGAGTAAATGAGCTTTTGACTAAATGGCCTTATCCAAGACTTGTAGGCCATGACTTTTAGGTTGTATTCACATACTCCATGTTGTGTTCACATGCTTGCATGGCTATGCATATGCTCACACGAGCTTGATCAATACATTGATTCTTCTTGGACCGTGAGGATTTGGACGAGGTTTGGGCCTTTTTCAATCATCTTTGCATCGGCCCAATGTGCTCGAATAAGCCCGTTGAGACTTCTTTGAATCTTTTGTCCCTAAACCTTGTCATAGGGTCAATTGAGAACGTTAATGGATCTTGTATAGCCATGTCTCCTTAATTTGTAGCTCGGTTTGCATCATTTTCCTTCTCTAGAAAATGATTTGTCTTCAAATTGTCACCTATATCAAACTAAAATAAGTCAGTAATATTGAAACTTGTACTAACACCATACTCACTTGGTAGGTCAAGCTTGTAGGCATTGTCATTGATCCGTGCCACTACTTTAAATGTACCATCTCCTCAGGGTAGAAGCTTCAAACATCGTTTCTCCAGAAAATGGTCTTTCCTTAGGTGCAACCACACGAAATCTCCCAACTCAAACACAACCTTCTTCCCCCATTGTTGGCTTGTTGGACATATTTGGCCATCCTCTTTTCAATATTTGTCCTCGTCTTCTCATGAATTGTTATTACACAATCTGCATTCTTCTTGCCATCTAAATTCAATGTTTCACTCAAAGGTAAAGGGGTTAAATCCTAAGGCAACAAAGGATTAATACCATATATAATCTCAAATGGTGAATATTTTGTGGCCGAATGAGTGCTCATATTATGAGCAAACTCAAAATGTGACAAGTATTCATCCCAACTTTTCAAATTCTTAGTGATGATAGCACGTAATAAAAGACGACAAAGTTCGATTTACCACTTCTATTTGACTGTCGGTTTGTGGACCACAAGTAATAGAAAATAATAATTTAGTTCCCAACTTCCCCCACAATGTTTTCTTAAAGTAGCTCAAAAACTTTGCATTCGTATAAAAAGTGATGGTCCTAGGGATGCCATGCAATCTAACAATCTCCCTAGAGAATAAATCAGCAACATGCGATGCATCATCAGTTTTATGACATGAAATGAAAAGCGCAATCTTTAAAAACCTATCCATAATGAAAAAAAACTGAGTCTCCCCCCTTAAATCCTGGTAACCCTATAACAAAATCCATAGGAATGTGAGTCAAAGGTTCGATAGTTATAGGCAAGTGGTTGTACAAACCATGGGGGTTCATTTTTTACTTAGCCCGTTTACAAGTGATACATTTCTCACAAATTCTTTCAACATCACATTTCATACTCGGCTAGAAGAAATGATCATGTAAAATACCTAAAGTCTTAGCAACTCAAAAATGACCCATCAATCCCCCACTATGGGCTTCCCTCACAAGCAACTCATGCAATGAACATATAAGCACACATAATTTGTTCTCTTGAAACAGAAATTCATCATGCCTATAGTACTTGTCGAATGCCATTCTCTCACATGCCTCAAACACATTTTCAGAATCAAGATATCCCGGGCATACAATTCCTTAATGTGTTCAAACCCAAGCACTTTAGTTTTTAGCATGGAAAGTAATGCATATCTATGAGATTGACCATCAACAACCATGTTCTCTTTACTTTGCTTATACCGGATCACATAGGGAAAGGTCTCGATGAACTCTACCCACTTGGCATGTTGCTTGTTCAACTTCTGTTGTCCCTTCAAATGTTTCAAGGACTTATGATCGGTGTGGATCCCTTTAAGCACTGCTGCCAATTCTCCAACGCTTTTTCCAAAGCATACATCTCCTTGTCATAAGTAAGATAGTTTAAGAAAACCCCACTCAACTTCTCGCTGAAGTATGCAATCGGTCGACCTTCTTGCATCAGCACAACACCAATAACTTTACTAGAAATGTCACATTCAATTTCAGATATCTTAGCAAAATTAGGCAATACAAGTAAATATGCGTTAGACAACTTTCCTTTTATGAGTTTGAAATGACACGTTCTTCTTGTGATCTTGGTAAGAAGGACGGTTAGGCTACTGAAATCATGCACGAAGAGTCTATAGAAGCTCACTAAGTTGTGGAAATTTCTCACTTGGCTGACCAAAGTAGGCGTTTGCCACTCTTTGATTACCTTCACCTTCTCCTCATCCACCTCTATGCTGTTCCTGCTAACAACAAAACCAAGAAACACAAGCTTGTCCTTGCAAAAGGTGCACTTCTTGAGTTTAGCATACAATTTCTCCTTTTGAAGAGCTTCTAAAAAAGATTTAACATGCAAGACATGCTCATCTAAGCTCTTGCTATAAATTAGGATATTATCGAAGTAGATGACCACAAATTTTCTTCCAATGAAAGCACGCAAAACATGATTAATTAGTCACATAAATGTGCTAGGTAACGGCATCATTAACCACTCATACAAACCATGTTTCATTTTAAATGCAGTTTTTCATTCATCACCCTCTTTCATGCGAATTTGATGATAACCACTTTTCAAATCAATTTTGGAGAAAATACACTATCCATGCAACTCATCTAGCATATCATCTAGCCTAGGAATAAGGTGACAATATTTTACCGTGATGTTGTTGATGGCTTGGTAATCAACACACATTCTCCATGATCCATCCTTCTTAGATACCAACAAAACACTGACACTGTGCATGGACTCAAACTCTCTCGCACATGGATCTTCTCCAACAACTCTTCAACTTTCCTTTGCAGTTCCTTGGTCTCCTTGGGGTTGCTCCTAAAGGTTTGGCAGTTTGGGATGGATGCTCCCGGTATGAAGTCAATTAGGTGTTCATTCCCTCAAATTGGAGGCAAGTTTGGGGGTACTTCTTCAGGTAGAACATCATGAAAATCCTACAAAACAGAAACTACTTCATTCGGCAAAAAATCGACGAGAATGTTATTAAAGAAAAAACCCTTTTTGTACATAAGTACAATAAGAGGTTGATGAGAAAATGGGGTTCTATTTATCACTCTTTTGGGCCATAATCATCTCTTTCTTTTCACTTCCCTCATTCTTTCCTTTTCTTTTTCTTTTTCTTTCTCTTTTTTCTCGGCCTCTTTTTTTTCTTCTTCGTCCTCTTTTTGTCTCGCCTTTTGCAATCTCACTTGGTCCTACATGACCTATTTTGGCGATAAGGGTACAAAATTAAGATTTTCCTTAAGGACAAAATAATACCTATTTGTGAAGCCGTCATGTGTAGCCTTAAAATTTTACTGTTATGGCCTCCCAAGTAACACATGACATGCGTCCATGGGAACAACATCACACAACACTTTATGCTCGTACTTCCCAATAGTCAATGAAACCAAAACTTTCTTAGTTAACTTGAGCTCTCCACATTTTTTCAGCCACTAAAGTCGGTACGGTCTCATATGCTTCATAGTATTCAAGGCTAACTTCTCCATAAGGTATGTGCTAGCAACATTTGTATAGCTTCACCCATCAATGATCATGCTACACACCTTGTTGTTGATGAAACATCGGGTGTGGAACAGATTCTTATGTTGATTTTGATCTTCTTCTTGCTTGCACGTTTAGGATTCTTCGGGCAATCAACAACTCACCAACCACCACACTCTGCTCATCACCAACCATCCTCTACTTATGGGTTGTCTTCAATCTTGGCCTCATCCTCTCCTTTGTCATTCAACATCATCACTCGATGGTTCGGACATTGGCTCGCTATGTGGCCCAAAACCTAGTAGTTAAAACATTAATGTCCCGAGCTCTAAAGGTTGTAGGTATAGTGTTACCTATGGGCACACCGACCTCGGGCTTGTTCTCCTTAGATGACTCAAACTTTGGATTCTCCCATTTAGAACTCGACTTGCATGGAGTGGTAGTAGCTATAGATGATGAGCCTCTTCTCACCCCCTTCCTTTTCAGCTGACTCTTAACTTTGATGGTCTAATGTAACATGTCTTCTATCTCAACATAGTGTTGCAACTCGATACATCCGCAATCTCACAATTGAATCCATGCAAGAACCTTGCCATGGTAGCTTTACAGTCCTCCTCCATATTAGCCCGGATCATGCTAATTCCATCTTCTTATAGTACTCCTCCGCACTAATGGACCCCTGCACTAGGCACTGCAACCTTTGATAGAGGATATGGTAGTAATGAATTAGCACAAAGCGCCTCCTCATTGTAGCTTTTATCTCGTCCTAAGTATCCATGGATGGCTCATCATATTGCCTCTTACTCATTACCATCTGGTCCCACCACACAACAACATAGTCAGTAAACTTAATAGCAATGAATTTGACCTTTTGTCAATCCATGTCGTTGTGACATCCAAATACTATCTCAATTTTCAACTCCCACTCCAAGTACATCTCAGGCTCATTCTTGTTGGAAAAGTGACTTGGAGAACCAATAATTTGATGGTGCACTTATTAGTTTAATTTATTTGAATGATTTTTATATCATTATTGTTCCTAGAGTTTTATATATGTTGCATGGATAATTTGAGTTGATGACTTGATATGTGAGGCTCCATGAACGATAACTAAGAAATCTAAACCTGTCCCTAGTCTTATGTCATTAGAATGGAATGCTAGATGACTATATAAACTAGTATATGGATTAATGTATGATTATGTTTCATAGGTCACGAGGTATTTGGTTAATCACATGAATACACGTGTATGAGGTACATAATATTGGACCTGACCCGCATTGACTTGCTGTATGGACTGTATTAGTGTCATCAGCAAAGTCATAAGATATTAATTCAGTTATCTGAGATATTCGTAGCTTTAGATGATTAATATATAATACGTGAGATTATCAAATGCTTCTTTTAACCGAGAGCTATAAAGGTAATTTTTGAATATATATGACTCATGCTAGAGGTTATGAATGATCAAGATGATACTTTTTTTCGTCTTACCTCGTGTGAGATTAGTGATATCCCTGGGGCCCTTGATGCAGTAATAATTGTGCATGCATTTGTGATTATGAGATGATCACATAAATAAACAATTATTTACTGAAGATCAATAAAGTTAATTAATGGTCAAGGATGACACATTTCTACGTTTGACATTAATTAATGGATATCATGCGATGAAAATAATTAATACTAAAAGAATTAAAGGATCACGATTGGTCTATATTAGATCGAGTGATCATAATGCATTGCTAGATGCCAATTATGTTTTATATATTAATAGGATATTAATTTATTACCAATCCAAGTATCCTATTGGGCCACTCCCTATGACGAAACAAGACATATGAAATTAATTATGTGAGACATAATTAATTGTATTTTTCGAAAGGAACAAAAACGTTCAAATCGAATAATTAATTCAAAGGGTCGAGCTAAGGAGGCAGTTTAAGAATCGGTAGGACCAGACCCAAAATAATTACACGAAAGAATCTAGGCTCAGATTAATCGAGCCCAAAAGCTGGATTTGGTTCGGGCTCAATTTTAAATCGAGCCCAAGCGGAATGGTTGGGGATGTTGAGATCGAATTAATCAAGACCAATACCATGTGTTAGGTGGGGCTCGATTAATCGAGCCCACTCGGCCGGGCAACTCCTATAAAAGGTGATTCCCTGCAGTCGCATCGTGCAGGCAATTTTGTTGCATGATGCCACAACCTCCTGACACAATCCACACGCAACCTTCCGCACCGTGCACACCATAGGCTTTCTAGCCAGTAGTTGTTTTCCATTGTCGCGATTGTAGTGAACGCTGCTATCCCGTAGCGTATTTTGCATGATCGTCTATCCATGGTCGAGATCCGGATTCGCTTTGCATGATATGGCCATTGTCTCGTGATCCTGAATCTAGAATATCAGCCACGGTCAGTCAAGAGTGAATCCCGTGGAGAGGCTTTCTCGTTTGGAAGCTATTCATGTTTGTGGTTCGATAGATCGGAATGAGATTGTTGGAAATTTTCAAAAGAGGTATGACCCCCCTGTTGCCATAGTTCAAGTTTTACACAAGGGCGCTATGCATGTTTTCAATTTTTCCCAACAATTCTTTCCTTGGAACGTTGGGATCTTGATCTTTTCGTTCCCAAGGTCATCGTCATGCTCATGCCTTGGTCTATCAAAGTTCCTCCTTGGTTGATCCCTCAGGGTGCCCCTAACTCTGAACCCAAGTCCTCATCGGTCGCAGGGAATGTACGGCTCCTCATCTTCCACAGACCACGCCTCATCTTCCTCTTCTTGCCTCAGCACTTGAACACCTTGTGGATTTTTTGGAGCATCTTGTGGTTAGTCTCAAGGAACCCGTGCTTCTCTTTGGTCTATTCTCACTTCAATTGGTTCTAAAGCTGTCGTCATCAACCGTCTCATTTATCCTATCAAGCCTTGCAATAGAAGTCATTGATCCACGGGTTGTGGCACGTCTCCTGGTGTTCCTACAAATGTATTGTATTTATTATTGTTAGAAATGATGTACATGCAAGAAAAGTTAGTAAAAAAACCTTACCGTTCACTCCATTATGTTTGTTTTTGCTCAAATGATGACACTCACACTCGTATTTTCACTCAATTAGGCTTTTACCCTCTAGTGAGCTCACACACTCTGCCTTTTACTACTCAAGTGCCTTTTTTCATTTTTATTCAACTTCAAAATCAAAGCCAAGTCTAACAACGATCCAAATATGAATCGGAACTTGAGCAAGGTTGAGAATCATATGTAAGATGATCACAGGTTTCAAGTGAAAATGAAACTTTGCGAAAGGTGTTATCGGGTGGTTTTGAAGGGAAACTTCAAGATGGTAAAAAATCAAAACTAAAAAGAATAGAAATCTCTTGCTGAATTGTATACTTCCTTCTTTTTTGTCCAAAGGAGCTTTTTTATTTTCTTTTTCACGGCATTCCTTCTTCTTCTTCTTCTTTTTTTTTTTTTAAATTTTTGGCCTTTTTGCTTTCTCTTTTTCTTGACTTTTTTTTTTGAAAATTCAGCAAGGAATACAATGAAATAAAAGATAAAACTATCAATGAGATATTGACATTACGGCTATAAGAGGGCCGACAACAAATAACATCAAAGATAGGAAAACTATCAACGAGATAACGACCTCACACCTATAAAGAACTAGCAAATGATATCATTAGAGATAGACAAACTTGCCCCAATCTGAGATCTGATACCAAATTTTACGAACTCTGTCAAAATCCAATACCAATTATTGGTGGTTCAAAAATTCAAGGTCAAAAAGGACAACTTCGTTGAGCCTTGACCTTAAGAGAACTTGTCGCAACCAACCAAGAACTACATTTTTTAAAAAGGATCGTCACACAAGAAACCCTATAGAAAACTTGTCTCAACCAAGCTTCAACCGATAAGTCCGGAAATAAGACGCCACTAGTTTCAAGTGAAAGCTTAATAAATTTGGTCCAAATCTTCATAAAGAAGAAGAACCCCCTTGACTATAGCCCCTTCCAAGTCATTTCACCATGACCAAAGCTTGGTCATGCCCTTCCAACCTCCATGGCATGAATGAGATGTTGAATGACTTGAATGAAGGTTGAATAGACTGAATGAGCCTTTGGACAAATGGCCTTATCTAAGGGTTTTAGGCCATAAGTTTTTGGTTGTATTCATACACTCCACGTTGTGTTCACATACTTGCATGGCCATGCATGCGCTCACACGAGCTTGATCAATACTTTGATTCTTCAAGGTCAGTGAGAACTTGGACGAGGTTTGGAAGCTTTGTGCCTCTTTAAATCATCTTTGCATCGGCCCAACGTGCTTGAATAAGCCCCTTGAGGGTTTGTTTGAATCTCTTGGCTTGAAGCCTTGTCATATGGCCGCTTGAGAACATTAATGGCTCTTGTGTAGCCACGGCTTTTTGAGGTGCAACTCGGTTTGCATTATCGATTATTTCAAGAAGTGTATATAAGCACGATGTGAGAACAAAACTTGACAAAGCAGCATGAGGTATGAATCACGTGGACTTGCCTCTTTTCAATTGTTCAGCATGGATGTGGTTGGGTCATTCATTATTGTAAAGCTTTGGGTAGAACCTTTTTGTAATGGATTATACACGCATAAAAAATAACTCTTTATCAGGGGATGAGTGGATTGTGAGGGGTTGTAGGATCTAGAAAATTCCATAGTGAAATCTCTTATACTGGAAAAGGCTCCGCAAAGTAAGCAGTTGATACCAAACTGCGTAATCATTCCTTATGTCATTTACTTCTAGTTTTGTGAGTAATTGACAATGTTCTTACATTTGTAATAACCATTGATACGATTGCTGCACTAACTTTACAATTAGTATCAGAGCAAGGTTTGTTAGGAAGGCTTTGGTGTCAAAGTGAATGAGATCCTTCATATGGTCAATATGTCGTCTAGAAAATTTGGACCTTCGAACATGCATCCACCACAGTTGAATCCAAATTGCTTTCTTAATTTGGAGAGACCAGATTAGGGCATTCCTAAGTGCTTACGACCACTACGCCTAGGAAGCAATCCAATTCGGCTGGTCTTTTCCAAAGATCAATAGGGAAAAATGAAAGGAGTATGAGAGAAACTTGGAGATTGGAAATCAGTTATGGTTCTCGATGCTACCATCCCTTCTGGAATATCTATGTATGGGAGATTCTGCAAATTATGTTCAAAACATAGAAGATTGCTCTCATCGCTACTTGAGATGAAAAATCTGTTCAGTAATCTGATTCATTCTCTGGCCTGATAGGTGCACATGCTGAGCTACCGATCTGATGGACTAATGCCTCTAAAGCCATATGTAAATGGACTGTGTTGAAGTACCTAGTTATCAGGATGAAGTCACTACAGATATCTACTGGTCTAAACTTGACCAATGGTTCAAGAATTGAAAGAAAACTTCGAAAAATGTAGTAATTTGCAAGCAGAGAATAAGAAACTCAGATGTGCAAACAGACAGTTGGAGACATGGTGCAATGGACTACTACAAGCCTATGAACGTTTGAAGTATCCCATGACTATTAGCAATAATACTGATAATGACTATCAACCGAAAACCAAGAGAAGCATTACCTTAGCTGCCTAACAGCCGAAAACCAAGAAGAAACATTAACAACTGAAAACCAAGAAGAAACAGCCGAAAACCAAGAAGAAACATTAACAACTTAAAACCAAGAAGAAACAGCCAAAAACCAAGAAGAAACATTCACAACCACCTACCAGCCAAAAACCAAGAAGCCAATTCAAGAACATCCACCTAAAATCAAGAGATTTGATGTGTAAAAATTGTATTGTCTAAAGTGTAAAGAATTTATGTCTATATATGTACATGTATCATGTGTATTCTATATTGAAGATTGTAGAGAACAATTACCTTACATCTTCACTCAAAATTCT
>JAOWBN010010212.1:303-11014 GCA_028565015.1 Pinguicula moranensis | reverse complement strand
TATACATTACATAATTATTTTATAAAAGTTTGGCTTATAAAACAAAAATGTTATAAACTTATAAAGTTTATAAGAGTTAAAAACTTAAGAACTTACATAATTTGTAAAACTTAAAGCTTATATAACTTAGAAATTATATTAATTTATCAAACTTATAAATTTTATTAACTTATAAAATTTAATAACTTATATAATTTATAAACTATATTAACTTATAAAACTTAACAATTTATATACTTCAAAAATAATTAAAAAAAGTTAGGGTTTAGGGTTTGACCGTCAGTTTGTGGATTTGTCCGCCGGTTTTGATGGTTTGTCCACCGGTTTTGCTGGTTTGAGCACCGGTTCTGTCGGTTTGATTGTCGTTGTTGGATACGGTTTAGACGGTTTGATCGGCGATATTTTATTTTTTTATTAATAAAAATATTTTCTGGCTGGTTCTGGCCTGTTAAAACCTCCAAAAAATTGTCAATTTTGTTTTTAATAATTTTTTTAATAAAATCGCCGATTTTGAAAACTGCCGAATTTTTAAGATCCGATTGCTGCCGATTTCCTGGTTAATGGTTAAGAATGTCATTATCTAACCAAATCCCTGCTAGAGAATAAATAAATCAAACAAAACATACTTTAGTTGCTCGTTGTTCTTGTCTTGAAGTGATGAAACAACCTGAAAATTTCTCTATGGAAACTCGACTTCCCCTTCTCCAAGAACTTAATCTAGACCAGAAAATTGGCAATCATCCCACGCTTCTTCAAGGCAGTCCGTGACTCTGCTTTCTTTTCTTCTTTCCTGCCACGGGGCCGTCACTAGAGGAACACATTACTCGTGCCCTCTTACTATTTTTCTTTTCGGCTTTGACCATGCACTTCATGG
The DNA here is from genome assembly GCA_028565015.1 of Pinguicula moranensis. Taxonomy (NCBI): domain Eukaryota; kingdom Viridiplantae; phylum Streptophyta; class Magnoliopsida; order Lamiales; family Lentibulariaceae; genus Pinguicula; species Pinguicula moranensis. Next base: position 10,140 of record JAOWBN010010212.1, on the reverse strand, counting down.
TGTATGCCAGTGCGGTGGCTCCATGGAGGATATGGAAGGTGTCAAATAAAATTGGACATCGCCGTGAAAGACGACAAAGAAGGAAGTAAATAGGCACATAGGTGTCTAACGGTATTGGCGGTAGCGGATGACCACGGATAGGGGTGGCGGCTCCATCACCGTCACTGCTCATCCATTATTACGCTAACACAAGTACCACAATTGTGTTAATTTTGAATTAATAACTCATTACCCGCATAAACATGACATGGAAATAATGCAATAACCAAAAACTTCATCGTATTTCGACAAAATCCAACCAAAGACTACACAATAATGCATTAATTAACATCAAAATTTGTAACCAAGTAGGCAAGAAATACATTGAATTCCCTTAACATTCCAAGTTCCAACACAATTACACAAAATACAAATCAAATGTTTATCTTTATATTTTTAAAGTTTTTGATAAATTGTATCATGTATGTCGACCTAGAAGATAGGCCAAAAATTCTCACGGAATTTCAGTCAACTCTAAATACCGCATAAAACAAGATCAAGTACAAGTTCGAGAAAGAAAAGTAAAGACTAAAGTTGTATAACAAAATAATTTAAATTTAAAATTATTACTTATCTCGATATCGTACGTTTCTAGATCCTCCAAACTATGTACAATCTCAATCTCTTCGGAAGTGGTCCTTAACCAATTCTGTGCATAAATGAGTGCCTCGGATGTGCTGAGGGCTGAAGAATTCCTGTTAGAATCTAATACTCGTCCCCCGATGCTAAACACGACTTTCAATGGCACAGTGAAAATTGGAATGACTAACACATCTATTGCCATTTGTGCTAGCACTGTATACATAGATTTATTGGTCTGCCACCAAGCTAGAATATTAATACTATTCTTGGCCGGCACACACTTGTCACCCAAATATCTCTCAAACTTTGATTTGTTGTCCATATTTTTCCTCGGGGCCATGTAAGCTATCTTCCTCAACCGTCTCACTTGTCCCCACATCAATTGGTCGAGTAGAGGATGTACCATATAGCTTGTTGTAATATTCAAAGCCCCCTTGCACAACACTCTTAACAATTTCCATTGTCGCATCATTCTTTGTTTGGTCACGGTAAATGAAAACCATCAAGAAAACCACCTCAGCTTAGCTCGATGATTCAACATGATAGCAATCATCAAGAACTTGTTCAATGACTTTTTCTTCGGATTGGGTTTGGGATCCACTTGAGTGAGCCCCTTCCCTCCAATAAATTTTATACTTAGTTGTCATACTCTTATCCATATCACTCAGAAATGGATCAAAATCTCTAGCATACTTACCGAGTTGTCTCTCAACCCTAGCCATTTCCTGCATATCACGACATAAAACAAGTTACACTATTACAAAATAAATAATTTAAACTTCATTTAATTACCTGGAAGAAAAGATATGTAGTAACAGTGTTCGATATAGAGAATTTGAGGGTAACATCGTAGAAGATTTTCAGGAAAGTCACGAAGTGTTTGATCTGATTTCAATCATCCCAAGCAGGGACCAAGTTCTTCTTGTTGTTATTCCATCATCAACAATCAAGTAATCTATCAAATTATGGTCATCATCAAGCATCTCTTCAAACATAGATTGATACTCTAACAATGACATAAGTATGGTGTAGGTGTAATTCCACCTTGTACAGACGTCAAGCTGCAGAAACCCCGTCATCTCTATCCTATGGTTGGCGACATACCGCCTGAAAGTGTCCAATCTCTTAGATGCTGACTTCACATACTTTACCAATGCTCTCATATTCTTCATAGATGGACCCAACTCTTCTAGCCCATCTTTGGCCATATATACAAGATAGACCCAACTCTTCTAACCGGAGTTCTTTGGCACTCATTTGCGCACAAAATTGGTTGAGGACCACTTCCGAAGAGACAGAGATTGTGCATGGCACAAAGGATCTAAAAATGTACAATATCGAGATAGATAATAATTCTAAGTTTAAATTATTTTAACTTTAGTCTTTACTTTTCTTTCTCGTATGTTCTAACTAGTACTTGGTCTTGTTTTATACAGTATGTAGCATGTTTTCTAAGATAGCATTTGATTTGCATTTTGTGTAATTGTGTTGGAACTTGGAATGTTAAGGGAATTCAATGTATTTCTTGCCTTCTTGGTTATAAATTTTGATGTTAACTAATAATGCATTATTGCATAGTCTTTGGTTAGATTGTGTTGGAATTCGATGAAGTTTTTGGTTATTGTATTATTTCTGTGTCATGTGTTATATAGGTAATGGATTAATTTATTTTATTTTTTAAATTAACTATGTTAGTGATGGGTCCGTCTCCGTATCCACTATGACTACCACTATCACCGCAGTACTGACGGTAGTGAATTAACAGATAGAGGTAGTGGAGGCGGAGCCACCACTCCTATCCATTAATTTAAGGCACCGCTCGCTACCACCTGTTAAGCAACACTAGTTGCTGGATTAAGCGCAAGCATGTTATGTGGGATGAAGTTTTTGGGTTGGGCTTTATTAAATAAAAGGCTTTTTGTGGGCTTAGACTTTTCAGTTATTGGGTTTCTGTTTTGCAGGATAAAATGGGCGAGAACTGGGAAATTAGTTTATAATTCAAAATGTCTGTTTAGGTAATTAAAAATATATATTACAATTATTAAGATAGTGTTTAACTTTTAAACAACATACTTTTCCATGTTGAAATTTAGAGAAAAATACTTTATTAGGGAGTTCCCAAGGTATTTTGTATAACTTGCTGCTGGAAATAAATATGTATATAAATTGTACAACTTTTTAGAGAAAACATGAACTTAATATTAGAGAATTACAAAGAAAAATTAACTTCTAAAATATTAAGAAATAAACTTTATTTATTCAGAGTTAAAAATCCTTAAACCCTAAAAAGTATATCATAAATTTTGTAATTTCACATGCGTTTAGAAAAAAAAACTAATTTCACCCTTTTCTAAATTTGTATACCCGAATTACTATCATGTCTCCAACCCTTGACAATAAAGATGTTGGCGGGGTTTAGTAGGGGGGATTATGAAAATGATGGGATATAAAATTAAGTATTACTCTATAATTTTGTGCTAGGTAAGAGGTATTGATATTAGGTCAACTAAGCATAATAAGGATAGTTTGCAAGTTCTTGTATTTAATCGAAATAATTTTTTAAAAGGTCTTTTGAAAAATTAGCTTTTATAATAAAAAAAATTAAAATTAAAAAGTGTTTAAGTCACAACTATAGTCGAAAGTCTCCTATTTGTTTATCTCCTTTATTTATTATATGTTTTTTTTATCCTTAATTTCATATTTTCAATTACACCTATATTCCAATAATAAACTATAAAACATGTTAAGGGCCTATTTTGTACTTCTAAAAAAATTAGACTTTCCTTTTCTTCTTTTTTTTTCCAGATTTATTTCAATATCAGTGTTTTAAAACTCTAATTCTGTTTCACATTCTCATTTTTTTTCAGTCAAGATTATTTTTTTCAGTAGGTATAGGACAACTTTGTTTTTCCTTCTCCTTCTACTGATAATTCTGTAAATAAATGAAAGTTGGGGGAAACAAATCTTATTTTTACAAGAAAATTTTCTATTTTTTTTTATTAATTTTTATAAACACTCAAAATTTCTGAAATGAAAAGGAGAACCTAAACAAGATCAAAAGTAAAAAAATACCAGATGTACAAAATAGGAAGCAAAGTACATATTAAGATTATACATTCAACCACTAATAAAGATTAGAAAAAAAATTGGTTGCTTCGAGGGTACCGTTGACCGGAATTTCAATTGGTTCTTGTGGTAGGTCATCTAACATGGATCTCATGGATTAGTCGGGCTAAAAAAGATTAAAAAAAGTACTAGTAAGTTTGTAAATTATATGGTTCAACATAAAGCCTTTTTTCGGTTATAAAAATTTATTGAGGTGTGCCAATTCCACTCCAACATCATAGTTGAACAAACACCTTTCCGCATTCATTATATAGTGCATTTTCACGCTTTCCATAATCTACAATTGTTAGTCGAAGAAAACGTTTATTATACGCTTTCCATAATCTACAAAGCTCCTATATATAGGTTGCATTATTATCCTATTTCTAGATAGGAAATATACATAATTCTCATGTGTAGAACAAATTATCTCGAATTATTGCCCCACCATCTCCGAAGGAGATATTTGATTACGTGAATTATATGGGGACTCTGGTAGCTTCTCGATTCCAGTTTGTAATATAATCAACAACAAAAAAACTAAGATTCTAAACGCTTTCGCAAAAGGTACGATTATGTTATCATATTTATTAGATACGTTCGAAATCTATATTTAGATCTATGGTGGTATCGGAGCCGATTTTTGGATCTGATTATGTTTGATTCTTTTATCCATTAATAATTCAATTTGTTCGATTATTTTTTTAAATCATTATTAATCCATTTTTCGTTTTGATTTTATGGTACAAAATCACTATTTTTCAATTTTCGTAATCGACGCCACTGCCAATCGTCGGAACCATTGCCCGACCACCGTTACACGCGCTGCCAGAAGTCATAGAAGATTCAACAGATGTGTACGTCATGCGTCGCGTTAGAATCCGGCAAAAAATGCAGATTTTTCGTCCGCGTACGTCGCACCATCGTCTACGACCACCGTCAGCCGCCGTGTATCCATCAAATTATAAGGCGAGACGGCACGTGTATGTCACACGCCACCAACCGCCGCGCGTAACAATGCGTGGCCGCGCTCCAACCAATTCTCTCAACCCAGATTTGCGGATCCGGCTTTTTTCCAACATCAAAAGCATTTGGGGATGGCGCTTGTTCGTCACATGCCACCGCACTGAAACGTATCGCATGGAAAACATTGTGGTCGTGCAAAAATGATCGAGTTTTTCGGCGATAAATGGCGAACGCTGCCATCTCACAGGTGGATTTGAGGAAAAGTGGAGACAAACATTGATTTTTCTCATCACGTGGGTACGACGGCGAGAACCAAAAGGGACGGCAAACTCAGGCAACAGGGTCCACTACCGCGATGACAACGACAAAGAAATCAGAAAAAGACGATTCACGCGACCATTCAAGGTTACGACGCCACGACGACGTCTTGCCACGGGCAGTTCGCTTTTATTCTCAAATGAAAAAAATCGGGCGGGTCAGTTATTTATTGACCTGCCCGATTTTTTTAATCGGTCCGCATATTTGGGGCAACCCATATGACAACACAAAAAAAATGTTTGGGCCTCAATTTTTTTTTTTTATGTTTAGGTCCAAGCATAATTTTTTGGGCAACACTATTTATTTATTTGTTAAATTATTTAATAGGCCCAAATCAATTTATGTGTTAAATAGAATTTAAATTCTAGTGTGCATGATTAAGAATAATTTTTTATTTACTTAGTGCAACTAAATTATATAATTCTTAACATACATGATTGATTTATTTTATTTTAAAGATATGTTATTTAAATTTCAAGCATGGTTATTGACTATGTGTCATGAAATTAAGCATGTTTATGTGTTATATATATTTATTTATTTTAGAACTAGTTTCTAAATAAATGAATAAAAATATATACAACAAATATTTACTAACTGTGTGTTAATAAAATTATTTTATGGTAATCAAAATCAAATTACCATAAAATTCGAATATCAAAAGAAGTCCACATAAATCGTGCTCGTGAGGGATTGTCTAGGGTTGGTTTTTAAGTTGGACCGTTGTGGCTCTACCAAAAATTTGGGCTCTTCGCGAGGAATGGTAGCACTGTCTAAACAACTGATCACCAAAATTATAGTATGAGATCAACTACTTGGATACTTATCGAATCTGTTAAGGATCCAATCTGACCAATTTCAGATTCTTTTTTATAGATTCAAAATTCTTTTTCTAACTAAGTGTTAAAAAAATTGAAATGTTATACGTTAACAGTTAATTTGGCCGAATTTTTTTCTAGAACAAATTAGTTAAAAATGCTCTACTGCAAAACCCAGTGAATTGTTATATTTTACAATTCTAAGTGCCAATCTGTTTGGCTATATCTGTTACTATGTATTTTTTCTTGAATTTGTTTCAATATGTGAAAGTTAGATTTTTCCAAAAATTTGTGGCTATGTAAAATGTGATGATTGTGAGTTTAGCGAAATTTTCAAACGTAATACATAATCAAAATTTCTTATAGAAAATCTAATTTTTGAATGTATACTTGCAGAAATGGCACCTCCAAACATGATAGCCGAGCTCTCATCCAGTGATAAGTTCACTGGATTAAACCATGACATCTGGTCCAGGAAGATTCATTATCTCCTGCACGAAAAAGATGTCCTTGAACACATTACCATAGAGGAACCCGTGAAAACTGAAACAACCTATGTAGCATGGGTGAAGAAGGATCCTAGTGCCTGTTATGCTATGTTGTTTTGTATGCACGATAATCTTATTGCACGTACGATGTGATGCCTACGGCTAAGGACATCTAGGACAAACTCAAAGAGGTATACGACCAAATTTTAGCTACAAGGTTTTGTACCTTATACCTGAATTGGCTTCAGTACAAAATCGATTTAAGTCGACCTGTACTGAAACACCGTCGTATTATGAGTTCAATGTTGCGTGATCTCAAGGCTGGTAGGATCCAATTTTTTGTGTTAAAAAAGGTGAACAATGTTATTCGTTCACTATCCGATGAAAAAAAAGGAAAGACGGTGGATTCCTTTCAAAACTCTGATGTCTCATGATGTGAACATCAAAACATTCTCTTAAATAACTAAGCACCTTGAGACTGAAGATGAAACCTTATGGACTTCTGCATCCTCTATCAAAAATTTTGCAACTCATTGGGGAAACCCTAATAGGAACAAAAGGTTTGACAAGCCAATGAAAAAGGTTCAGAACCACCCCCCGATGAAAGAAAATTGACAAACAACCTCCCCAGGAAAATGACCAAAAAAATATGGCACATTTGAAGTGCTATAATTATGGAATGAAAGGTTATTTCTCTTGGGATTGTGAGCCAAAAAAGCTACCTAACTCTCCTAATAGTCCCAACGTATATGCTTGCATCTGTCCTCCATAACAAACTTATATCCCATAAAAGTAAGTTGAGATACAGACATAATATTACGACTAGCACATGGAACGTAATATACGTTTAACAGTTCCATTTTATGCCCACTCGACAAATGTAATTCTAAGTCCCCAACTGCAACGGCTGAAACAAACATGCCATCACCGAACTTGAATTGCATTTGCCCCTTTGCTAGCTTCCTATGTCTTCTTAGTGCCTGTATATTTGAACAAATATGAACACCAGCTCCTGAGTCCACGACCCAAGAAGTAGAATAGGAAGAAGCAAAATTAACTTCAATAATGTGAATACCTGAAGTAGATGACTTTCCCAACGCCTTCTGTTCTTCAATGAACTTCATACATGACCATTTAAAGTGTCATTTGCCTCCACAAAACAAACAAACAGTCTCTGGAGTAGGTACTGAAACCTTTTTAGGCTTTGCCTTGCCCTTGCTCTCATCAGAAGGCAAAAATATTTTTTTAGGGGCTATAGAAAAATTTAAGTGGCAAAAATATTTTTTTTAGGGGAATAATATATATTTTTTGGGAGGCATAAAAAAAAATTTGCTCAATAATTATGAAAAATAATAATTTTATTAATTCAGATAAAAAAATAAAAGATATTTAATTTATTTATATTAGCTAATTTATTTGTATTACCTAATTTATTTATATAAATAATTCTTACAATAGATTTACACTAATAAAGCAAATTCATTAAATAGAGATGAAAAAATATAAACAGATTTATAGAATTGAATTGAGAAAACAATAATTGAAATAAAAGATCTACTTCAAAAGAAAATATTAGACCCTAAATAAAAATTAACAATATTGCTATCGAAAAATATTCAAATTAAGATTTAAACAAAAATTTAATTAAATAAAATTAAATTAAATAAAATAACTAAAATAAAATAGAAGTAAAAAAAATGGAAGGAGGTGGGAGCGGACGCAAAGGGCCCTTTTTTTTGGTAGGTAATCAACGACTGACCCACTTCGGTATCCCATGGGCCCACTGGGCCCACAAACTAATCCAGAGATGTCAAGCCAGATATTGTCCCCAGCCAAATTCGAACCTCTGACCTCACTAGGCAAACCCTGTGTGTCAAGAGTCGATGCCGCTAGGATAACGGGCGCTCGACAGACTCAATTCCTACGATAATTAACTCCTCAGTCCGACATGAATCACATGGTATGTTTATTTTTTCACCGAAATATTTTACTTTTTCGCACGGCACGGAAACCTCCAACCACCCGGGTTGCCATTTAAAGCCCCCAGCTTCCCTTCCACTCAACAAAAACGCGCACACCTCCGACTCCTTATTAATACGCAAATACGCATGCAAAGGCTTTACATCCGTCAAACTCATCTTAAATTTGCCAAATAGAAGAGGACATCATCATCATACCCATGGGACCAACAGGCTTTACATCAGTAGAAGTACTCGCACTTCTATGACCATACAGAAACTCTTAAACACGATCATGATCTCTGACACAGACGAACACTTCTCACCAAGAGAACATCTCTTCTTCAAATCATCCCACACCACTTTCACTCTTGCAACCAGAGCGAATCATCGATCTTGGAACACTAGCTAACACTCCAAGCCACCATTAACAACCTACCATAGCACACAAACTTTCACGAGCCTTCCCTAGCTCCAAAGCTTCCAAGCCTTCACGACTTATCAACCAACCTGGTTTCAAGCTACTTGAACTTTTATTCCAATCTTTTATTGGCATTTTATTTAACGTCAAATTTTCAATTTCTCAAGATCAAATGTGTTAACCGCAATGTCAAGATTGATTTCATCTTGACTCAACCACTCGCAAACTTGATCCAAACCACAAAGGTTATCTCGACATAGCAACTAGAAGATAAATTAAGCATCTAACAGTATTCTCACAGATATCCCAATTACAAATTCATGTAAACATAGGTATCGCAACATACTGGAATACACAAATTACCATAAATTGCTTCAAAATTCAGCCAATTGAATAATCCAAAAATCTATCCAACAAAATCCCAAAACACGATTTTGTACACAATTCGCATCATACAATGAGCAATCGATCGCCATATCTTATGGATTCTCTTGGTTTCATGAGCTTTCCAACGACAATAAAATTATCGCAATCGGAGCTGTAGAACTCTGACAATCGTTGGTCAAAGTTGACTGCTTCAAAATTTTGCGACCAACAGCATTTTTATCGAATTTAATAAAATCGGGTTCCCAAACACACATGACCACGAAACTTCAAGGCTTTTGTTCATCTTTCAATGGGCTTTCAAACAACACCAAGATCATTACAAACGAAGTCCTCAATCTTCAAAAATCAGTGATCAAAGTTGTAGCGACACTGATTAATGGGGGGGATTTACTCAAAATCTTTCCTTTTTTTTCTTTAACAAATCTTGTGCCCAAAATATCACAAATATCTCATCCCAAATTGTCAATATCTCAATTTCACTGCAAATCTTGAAACACAACTCAGATCTCACAACCTGGCTCCGATACCACTTGTAGGTGAATATTTCAGACTTTGTGAAAGCGAAAATAACAAAATAAGGCAACAACACAATATTTATATGGTTCGACCTAAAAGCCTACATTCATGGGAGAAGAGAAGAATCAATCTTACTAAGAAATTAACATTATCGTAATACAACAGAGACACGAAGAATAACTAGAAGATACTGAAAAAACCTCTCAGTCCCGCAAACATAGAAAGAGTCACATTCCAAG
>JAOWBN010010191.1:0-11014 GCA_028565015.1 Pinguicula moranensis | reverse complement strand
GATGAGTGTTGATGAAAATCTGATGTGCTCTTTTCAAATTCTAAAACCTGCGCAACGGAAAAACAAGTTATGATGTCTACTGAAAATGTGCTACTCGACTCCATAATTACAAGGTTGATCTTATTATTGCTGTAGTCTTTTTGTTATACTCGACTCTGCATGGCTTTTCCTGGGTATAGAACTACTTAAAAAGGAATTTTTCTGTTTCGAAAGGACTGATCAAAGCTAGTTGGCTTTACCTTAGAAAATAAAACTAAAGGAAACTTCAGTTGAAGAAAAATAAAAGTATATTTTGCTGCTTGCTTATTCAGCTAAAGAATTGGAGCAAGAGGTCAATTTCATCAGAAAATGTCTTAATACTGTACCTATTCAATCATGCAATTTGTCCCAACCATATTTCTCGGTTTCAGAAATTTATCCTAGAAAACTGCTTCAATAATATGAAATAAACAGCACACATCTTGGATGTTGCTTTCCTCTTAATTGCAATGATAAATTTGATGCTCTGGCTATAACTGATTATAATGTTGGTATTTTAGTCTTATCAGAATTATAGGATATTTGAGTCTTATTAGTATTCTATATTATCAGTGTTCTAGTCTAGGTTAGGGACTTAAATTGTGCACTACTTAAGGCCTTAGAGCTAATGTGTAAACTATGCTTTTAGTTTTTACGGATTTCAACTTATAGTCTTCTGTTTCTCTTCTTAGAATCTGAGGTTGCTTCGTGTCCTCCATTTATCTTTGCTTATCTCATTTAGAATATGAGGTTGCTTCCATAATTGTTTTTGTTGTCAATGTGCTTTCTATTAAAGCTTTGTTTCATAGCCATTCAAGGCTTTTTTCGAAGAAAAAAAATTGTGCTAAACGCAACTTATATTATATAGTGTACTTCTGGATCTAATGAAAACCAATAATTATACTATTCTCTCCGTGTCGTCCTTTTTTCATCTTTCCTTTACTTTTTGCCTGCCTTCTGTATTCTGTTTCCTTGTCTTGCTTTTTCCCTGTTTTCTAATTCCCATTTTTTTCTAACCTATTAAATTTAAATCTTGTATGCTCTTACTGTAGATTCGTTTTCTGAACAAGAACAAAATCATCAGTATGTCTTGAAGTGGCTGATGGCTGTATGTTTTTACTGCTGTCAACATCCCTAAAAATCTTTGAACCATCAATTGAAAGATGCTATATGTATGAGTTTCGAAGTTCCTCAAACTCTTGTTGTCCTGCATTATTAGCAACCCAACCATGATATACTATGCATGGATTATCAACTGATATATATCTGTAAACTTGAGGTAGTGAATCTCTTTAAATAGCTAGCGAAGACATTCTAGTACTAACTAAAAAAGGAAATTCCAGTACACTGACATTTGAGCATAGATGCCAGGAATGCTCAGCATTTTACACATTTTTAAGTCTATTCCCTTTACCCTTCTTAAACATCTGGGCTTTTTTTTTTTGATGAAGAGGGTAAGTGGAGCTACTAATCAGGCTCATTACGTCCCCATGAAACAAAACCCACAATATGCCTCCTTCTCATGAATGATTGAGCGATAGGGGTGGTGTCTGTTATATTTCTTTAGTTCATACTCAGCTGATTTAGGTTTTACAAGGCAAACCTATGTCCTAAAGAAGGATTTTCGCAAGTGTCTCACCAGTTTTAGATGCCAGAACCCCATATACACATTGCACTGTATATGGCCATATTAGTCTCCTGCTTAGATATTCTCCTAAAGACATTTGACGAAGTAGACTTCCCTTGCTCTTTAGAACTCAGAAGAATATGAACTGAAGTTAGTAAATAACTTTTTACATTTATTCATCTCGTATATGTATAAAAAGATGTTTGTATGCCTAAGATGCATGATAGTGCTTCTGCTAAGTTTGAGATTATTATTATTAACTGGGAGCCTGCTCAAGTATTACGTACTTTTCATCATCAGAAATTTGATTCAACTCCAGAACTTACTACCCTTTTTTCTGCATTTGTTCCTCTTCCACTTTCTGCAGGCACCACTTTGATCAGAAACATTCTGTCTTCGGCAGTCCGAGTTGCCTTGTAGCACAGAATAAGACTCTTTGGATCTAAGAAATTTAGTCTGCTGTAAAATATATGGATGCTCGCTCTACTTACTTTTTTTCCAGGATAGGTGTATCCATGTAGATAATATAAATCACTTGAGAATCATGGGGCCGTCAATGGAATGGACGAATGAATTTCTTCTTACAGGAGCATTTCAAGGTCACATTATTTTGACATTTTGAATTGGATTTCTTCTTACACATTTTGTTTCCAAAAGGATCAGTCAATACCAACATAACAAAGAAGAAAACGAAATTGTATGTGCCCGCAGGAAACATAGACAGTGTTTCATCATTCATAAGGAAATATATCAGTTGTTTATGGGAATATCCTTGTCTAATATTAGATTAGCATTAAGGAAGTCATTTCATACGTGATGTAATTTGTGTAATGTTGGTGATAAATAACATTTTTCGACACAGTCTTCACCCGGCAAATTCATGACAAATGTTCCAAGTCATGGAATCAGAAGGAGTTTAGACCTACCTTCGTCCAACCATATTGTATACTCCTTTTTTTCATTAAGACCACTAAAGTTAAAAGGCAACTCAAACTTTTCTAATTAGGACCATACATATTTACTCCAGGCAAAACACTCTACCATGGCAATGGCATGCATGATGAAAGAACTTGTAGGATAATTAACAAAGAACACAATTTTGAGAGAAGAATTGCAGGGATCTTCAATGATCCATCTTGTATATGATATACATGTATATATAAGTCTTCTGTTACAAAATATTAACAAACTAAATCTTTCTCTAACTAATATATCTTTGACTTGCTAATTACTGTGGGGTCAGGTGGATTTACTTTCTTAATTATATCACTAACAGAGCAAAATTTATATAACTGGAGTAAAGAAATAGGATTTGAGTCTACGTATTACTAAGCAATGACCAGACTTAGCTTAGATGCACTCAAAATCTACAGCTGCCTGGCTCCATTAAGAGGAGCTTTGGTATAGTAATGACGTATCTCGATTAGAAGGCAAATTACCTTTCTCCCCAGGTACAAGGCCTACCAAGAGTCTCTCTGAAGAGTCTTTTGAGGCAAGGTAGCAGCACCCACCTTGTAATGAACTGATGTGTTCGGGACGAAAGTGGACTACTGAAAGAAGTAATAAATAAAGCATCAAATTTTTTTACCACCGTCTACTCTCTTGAGCCTTCTTTTTCTTTTCTTTTCTTTTCTTTGTTTACTTGTATTTGTTTTGGGTGGGTGGTATGAATCTGGGCTAGGGGTGTCCAACGGTCTTAGCGATAGCGGTAAGCCCTTCACCACTTTCGCTTTCGCTAAGTTAATGGATTTAAAAATTTCATTCGCTTCCGCTAACCGCTATGCCGCTTCTGCTACCTCCGCTAAAATAGCGGTAGCGATAGCGGAATCCGCTAATTTCACTAATAAATAAATGTTTAGCTGCCTATGGATGATTTATTTTTTTGACAGCTGATCGAATTCCCACAATCTTTTATAACATTTTCAGTAAATTAAACTCCTACATCCAATGAATCAAAGATATAAATTTCCTGCTAAAACAAGTAGTAGAACACACGAATTTTAAAAAGAACCTTAGGATCTAAAGCCTGAACTTTGACTTTCGTTGCTTAATAGCTTTTCTTTCCCTTCGAATTTTGACTATCGTTTCTTAATCTGAAGTGTCCGTGTCCGTGGAAACTGGAAAGGATCTGAAGTCTGAACTTCGAAGTTCGACTGTCGTCGTTTCTTAATAGGTTTTGTTTTCGAGTTACGAAGGAAGACTGAAATTCATTAAAACTTGAAAGTTGAAATTGAGCAGAGCAGCGGCCGGTCGAAACTCAAAACCCTCAAATCTCAATTCTCTTCAATTTCAGATTGAATACTGAATAGCGATCAGGTCTGCCTCAATTTATATTTTTGATTTTTTTTTTAATTTTTTTAAAGTTAAATAATAACAATACTAGTGGAATTAGCGGAACACCGCTATTGTTACCGCTATCGCTTCAGCTAATATAGCGGAATGCATTTTGTTGACCGCTTCCGCTTTCGCTATTCCGCCGGAAGTGGAATAGCGAGAGCGATAACGGAAGCAATAACGATTTTCCGCTAATTCCGCTTCCGTTGGACACCCTTACAGTTTTCTATTCGACCGAATGAAGAGAAAACCAATTTATCTCACTTGGGCTCAAAACCCAATTGTGTTTTAAGTAAAATTCGAGCCCAATTGCAAATTAATTATTTGAATTTAATCTCATTAAACCTAATTAAATTGCAATTGAATTGGATTGTCCCACTAAAACCCAATAGCTCTCGTCCGTGAAATTCGTAGATTATGTCTCACATAATTAATTATTAATTTTTCAGTTCGCCAGATAGAGCGACCTAGTAGGATCCATATCTCAATCAGTACTATCATAAGCGACATCTAGCAATACATTATGATCCGATTTAATATAGATATATCATGATCCTTTAATACCATTTAGTATTAATTCTTTCGTCACTTAATATCTAATAATTAATGTCAAATGTGTCATCTTTGACCATTAATCACTTTCTTGATATTTTAGTAAATAATTGTTAATATATGGCTATCTCATAATCACAAATGCATGCGTAGCAATTGAGGCCCATGGATATTAATAATCTCATCCAATATGAAATGAACAAAAGTATCATCTTAATATTTCATACCTTCAAGCATGAATCATGCATATTAGGGAAACTTATCGTTATAACCCCTCGGTCAAAAGAGGCGTTAGATAACCCCACATAATACACAATAATCACCCATAATTATGAATATCTCAGATAACTGAATTAATACTATATGATTTTGCTAATGATATAAAACACAATACACCCAGCAAGTCAATATAGGTCAAGTCCAATATTCATGTACCCCATACACTCATATTTCATGCGATTAAACAGATACTTTGTATCAATGAAATGTGAAACATGATCATGTATTAATCCACATACAAGTCGATTTAGTTATCTAGTTGTTCCCTTACTAATGACTTTAAGACTAGAGACTAATTTAGAGTTTTGATTAAATTATGGAGTTTCACAATTCGAATCATCAATTCAAATGATCCATAATATATATATATATATATATATAGGGATGGGTTCGGTGGCCATCAACATATACACTAATTTGGCCACCGAATCCCGACCCTCCATTTTCAGTAAAAGGCCGGTAGAGATTGCATCAGTTCTCACGCATCTTCCTCACAAATTTCGATCCTCAAGTCAAACCTAGCGCGACCTTCTCCGAAAAAAACGATTGCATCAATTCTCCCGAAACTTTTCTTCACAGATTTCAAACCTAGAGCAAAGATTTTCTTCTTGATTTCTCTACTCAAACCTAGCAGGTTCGAAATCGTGTGATGAAGTGTTCTACGGGTGAGATTTTCCAACTTTTCCTTCTCTCGGTTTTTCTCCTTTTCGCCTTTTTCAACTGGAACGACATAGCAAGTTCGGAATCGTGTGATGAAGTGTTATAGAAGGTTCGGAATTTCTTGCTTTTCATCTTCAGCCAAGATTTCTTTTTTGCTCCCGACATGACCTAGCGCCAAGATTCACCTTCTCGCAGACAAGATTTTGCTAGGGTTTAGGTTTTACCGTAGCGCCAGATTTCTCGACTTCTCGCAGCCAAGATTTCACGTTATCGCAGCCAAGAAAACCTCTTCTCCATCGACCGTCTAAATGGAGGTACTTTAGCAATTTATTTTTTCGCTCATGAATATGCTGTACGGGAATGAAGGAAACCAAAATCATTTTTGTGTGGGGATTTAGCCGTGTCAGAAATAGAATATCCCTATATGTAAGTTATATTGTTAGTTTATAATTTTTTAAAACTTATGAAAAAAAAAGGGTAGTAAAGGGCTTGAACTTAATTATACATGAATTAATATTTATAATTAAGTTGTCAACGTATCATTTATGTATATATACATATATATATATATAGAAATAATCAAAGCCCACATAGTTCTCTTACCTTAATTACTAGTTGGATCAATTCAGATAAATTTCACTGGTGGTGCTTGCCGCATCGATTTTCCATATATCGAATGGGTATTCTTCTTCGTTTTGTTGATGTTCTTGAGCTTTATTTTTCTGCTGTTATCCAATTATTTAAGCACATTTCATATACCAAGTTGAACAAATGTAATAATGCATGACGGTTGCTAGAATGTACTCTCCTTTGCAAATGCTTGCCCCACGGCAACTGTTGAAACCAGAAATGCTAGAACATCTCTTGCTATAGCCGACAACACCAAAAAATCTCATGCTTTGCTCCTCTACCAACCAAGAATATAGAAAATCCAATTGAATGATTCATCATTTTCACTTGTCTGAGAAATTTCAAAAGCAGTTTTTAGATAAGAATTAAGTTTCACGAATGTGGAACTTGATCAAACCTAGGCCATTTGGATATTTGTTTCATTAAATTTCCCATTCTATCTAGTGTTGGCCCACTATCACTACCACTACTACGAGTTGAACCTTAATACCTAACAGTGTATTGCATTCTAAAAAATGGGTTGGAACAAGAAGACTCAACCCAATATTACTGGCATATTCAGTGAGTACAAACTGGTCTAGCCCAACACCTGTGAAAATACTTTATTTCTAGTTGCCGAATAAAGAGTACAAAGAATTGGTCGGCAAGGCATGGAGAGGGACATAAGTTGTAGGCTATGGAGGATTCATGAACAACGAGGGTGCGCATGGTATTTATAAACTCGCAAAAGCCCGAGACTGTAGGAGTAGAGATATTGACACAGTTAGATATATAAAGGATGATGAAGGAAAAACTCTTCTCACAGAAAGACAGATTAGGAACAGGTGGGCAGGATACTTCAACAAGTTGTTTAACGAGTCGCAAGAGGATGATAACACCTTAGGGGGGGAGTCAGAGTGACAAACAGAGAATAGATTCTTGGCTACGCGGATAACGGTAAGGGAGGTGAAGGAGGCCCTTAGTAAGATGGGAATGGCGAAAGCAGTAGGGATAGATCAGATACCGATTGAGATATTGAAGTGTCTAGGAGAGGTAGGGGTGCAGTGGCTAACACACCTTTTTAACGTCATACTACAAAAGGGAAAGACGCCAGACGAGTGGAGAAGTAGCGTGGTAGTGCCGCTTTACAAGAACAAGGGAGACGTGCAACAGTGCAGTAACTACCGTGGAATTAAGCTCTTAAGCCATACGATGAAGTTATGGGAGATAGTTATTGAACGCAGACTGCGGGAAGAGGTGACCATGAAAGAGAATCAATTTGGGTTTATGCCCGGAAGGTCGACGATGGAGGCAATTCATTTACTCAGACGACTGATGGATAAGTATAGAGAGCGTAAGCGGAATCTCCATATGGTCTTCATAGACTTAGAGAAGGCATATGATTCTATACCGAGAGAGGTGATTTGGGAATCTCTAAAAACCAAGAATGTACCGTGGATGTATGTGAGGGTTGTAAGGGATATGTATGGCAGCACGAAGACCTGTGTGCGAACCCCAGTAGGAGAAACAAAGTACTTTACGGTGAATACAGGATTGCACCAGGATTCAGCACTGAGTCCGTTTCTTTTTACGGTGATTATGGATGTGCTCTCCCGGGATATACAAGATGAGACCCCATGGTGTATGTTATTTGCAGACGATATTGTCTTAGTGGCAGAGAGAAAGGAGGAGGCCAACGTTAAACTGGAGCGTTTGAGGGGGACACTAGAGGACAAAGGATTGCGCTTGAGTCACTCGAAGACGGAATACATGGCATGCAATTTTGCGGACATGACAAGCGACAATAGGATAGAAGTTAGGATTACGAACAAGATACTACCACAAAAGGATAGTTTGAAGTACCTGGGATCAATCCTACAGAAGGATGGAGGGGTAGACAGTGACGTTACCCACCGTATCAAGGTCGGATGGTTGAAATGGCGTTCGGCCACAGGAGTGCTATGCGATAAGAAACTCCCACTTAAGTTGTAGGGAAAATTTTATAGAATGGTTGTACGACCAGCCATGTTATATGGGGCAACGTGTTGGGCTTTGAGGTTTTCGCATGTGCAGAAATTTGAAGTGGCAGAGATGAGGATGCTAAGGTGGATGTGTCGTTGCATGAGGTTGGATAAGATCCCAAATGGATTTTTTAGGAACACACTTGGCGTAGCGCCTATTAGTACAAAATTGAGAGAGGGGAGACTACGATGGTTTGAACATGTACGCAGAAGGCGTGTGGATGAACCTGTTAGGAGAGTTGAAGGAATCCAAATTGAAGGGAGGCGGGGGAGAGGGAGACCTAGGAGGACGTGGGAGGAGCAGCTCCGATTGGATTTAGCGGGATTAGACCTCTCTGAGGACATGACCTCTGATAGAGCAGGGTGGAGACGTAGGATTATTGTCTGAGAGGTAGAGAGATAGGGTTATGGAGACTATACGGGGTATACTTAGTAGGTATTTGGGTAGCGCATACTTCTTTACATATTTACATATTTAGAGAAGGCGTATGACACTATACCACAAGAAGTTATTTGGAAATGCTTAGAAGCCAGGGATGTTCCATGGGCATATGTGAGGGCCATAAAGGATATGTATGAGGGTGCGAAGACTAGTGTGCGGACGCCAGTGGGTGATACAGAGTACTTCCCGGTGGAGATAGGATTGCACTGAGGTTCAGCACTAAGTCCATTCCTTTTTGCGGTAATTATGGATGTACTCTCCAAGGACATACAAGATGAAGTACCATGGTGTATGTTGTTTGCGGATGACATTGCTTTAGTGGCAGAGACGAGGGAGAAAGTTAATGCTAAGCTGGAATGTTGGAGAGAAACGTTAGAGGCCAAGGGCTTATGCTTAAGTCGCTCGAAGACTGAGTATATGAAGTGCAATTTTGCGGATGAGGCGGAGGAAGGTGAAATGGTGGTTATGATTGCAAACCAAGTACTCCCCAAAAAGGATAGTTTCAAGTATTTAGGTTCTGTCATACAGAGGGATGAGGGTGTTGAAGGGGATGTTGTGCACCGCATTAAGGCTGGATGGTTGAAATGGAGATCGGCTACTGGAGTGTTATGCGACAAAAATTCCCCCTAAAGTTGAAGGGAAAGTTTTATAGGACAGCCATAAGACCGACCATGCTGTATGGGTCAGAGTGTTGGGCTATGAGATTGTCGCTGGTGCGGAAGTTTGAAGTGGCAGAGATGAGGATGCTGAGAGGGATGTGTGGTTGCACGCGACTAGATAAAATCCCGAATGCAGTTTTTAGGGGTAAGTTGGGGATCACATCTATCAGTGACAAATTGAGGGAGTGGCGGTGTGATGGTTTGGACATGTACACAGAAAACGTGTCAATGAGCCCGTTAGGCGAGTTGAAGGGTTCCAAGTTGAAGGAAGGTGTGGGAGAGGGAGACCTAGGATGACGTGGGAGGAGCAAATTAGGTTAGACTTGGCAGCACTGAACCTCTCTGAGGACATGACCTCTTATAGGACGAGTTGGAGACGTCAGATTACGATTAGACGTCACCACATTTATTGGTCTATCTATGTGTCTTCGTGTGTTTGTATTTATTTACTCTATCAGTACCTATATTTTCTGTAATGCATTTACTTTCTTTCTTATTTCTTTTTCATTCTTTTTCGACTTTTCTTTCCTTCTTTTCTTCTTCTCTTTCCTTCTTTTGAGATTCTTCGAGCTGGGGGTCTCTACGGAAACAGTCTCTCTATCTCTTTTGGGATAGGGGTATGACTGTGTACATCTTACCCTCCCCAGACCCTGCCTACGGGCGGGATATACTAGGTATGTTTGGTTTGGTTTAATTGATTGTAACTTCACAGATTCTTATAAGTTGGTGGTTGTAGCTTCACAATTCATTGTATAATGGTTTTGGTAGATTCAGGGTTTCTTATTTGTTGGTGGTTGTAAGGGCTAACGCAAGCATGGGCAATCCAGGGTTCATCCACCCCCAAATGCTTTTTTATTAGCCCAACACCAATAACTTTTATCCAAACCCTTTTTTCAAGCCTTTTTAAAGCCTCACCACACCACCAAAAAAAAAAATTCTACCTTAATACGGTATATCCAAAAAATGCAAACCCATCTTTTTAAGTTCAAATCCAGATTTTTAATTACAGTCCAAAATTAAATTTTAAGTTTACTACTGTAAAACAAAATTTATTGTACTACTTTTTAGTTTCCATGTAATAATTTATAGGGTAAAATTCACTTTTGAACCTTGAATTATGCAACACTTTGCCCCCTAAATTCTTTTCTTTTAATACTTCACCACCTTAAGTTAGTGAGATAAATTATTTTGAACGCTTTTACCTCAGGTTGAAGAATATCACAGTGATCAGCAATAATACGTGGTCGAAACACACCAACCTTTGCACGAGTAATCATGGGATGAGAGTTGCCTGTGAAGGGTAAAGTCAGGGAGGGTGGTCAACCAAACGAAGAATTAGAAGAGGAGGGAAGAGAAGGAGAGGGAGGTATAGAGGGTAAAGGAAGAGACGCATCAGGGGGTAGTGTAGGGGAGAGGATGGTATCAAGTGAGGGACAGAGAGTACAGGGAGGTGATGATGATGAGGTGGATGGAGGAGAAGGACTAGAGGAGACAAAGGAAGAAGGAGAAGGAGGGTCAAGAAATGTGGATATAGTAAGGTGAGAAATGGAGGGGAGAGGGGAGGAATGATGAAAGGGATAGCATGTTTCATCAAATAGAGCATGACGCAAAATGTACTGGCGGAAGGAGGAGAGATCAAGACAGAGAAACCCTGTATGAGAGGAGCTGTAACATAAGAAAACACAGGGAAGGCTGCGAGGAGAGAATTTATGTGGAGTATATGTTAGTGTTATGTCCTTAGGCCTATGTATTAACACTTTAATGTTGTATATATGATTGTAGCAACCTTCACTACTTGTTTATTTATAATATA
>JAOWBN010010180.1:0-11015 GCA_028565015.1 Pinguicula moranensis | reverse complement strand
CCAAAGAACAAAGTGTCATCTGCATATAATGAGTGAGTATAAATTGAATCCCCACATGAAATCCCCTGCAATACCCCCAATATCAACTGCACGACGGAGCAATAAATTCAATCCCTCTGTGGCAATAACAAATAAAAATGGCGACAAAGGATCACCCTGTCTGAGACCATGATGAAAATCAAAGATACCAGAAGAAGCTCCGTTGAACAGGACTGATCCTGATGCCGACTGTAGACAAGCCCTCATCCAAAAAATCCACCTCTCCGCAAACCCCATTTTTCGCATCATGTCAAATTATCAAAGGATCCAAATATATTCTTGAAAGTTGATCTTGCAAAGTCCTATGACTCTGTTAATCCAGGCATAACTTTGAGGATGAATTTCCTTAAGCTTGGGAGAGTGGTGCAAATTAATGTCATATGAACTTGCGAATTTTGTTTTGAGTATGAATCCTTCCCAAGAGGGAGGGAATGATGTAGTTATCCAAGATCCAAGACGCATTTGGATTCTTGCATGGTCAAAAATATGAGTAGCGTAGATGTCCAAGCTTTTAGGCGCATTTGAGTCCTATGCCAGTTAGAATCTGTCGTCCAGGGGAGTAATACCCTAGTTGAACTCTACAACTTCGACGATTCTTACTTCAACTGGACTCTACCGTCCTGAGGAGTTCTACTACAGTTGGACTCTGCCGTCTCGAGGAATCCTACCCCAGTTAGACCTCGCCATCCGAATGAGTTCTACCCAAGTTGGACTCTGCCATCTCAAGGAGTCCAACTCAAGTCAAACTCTTCCGTCTAAAGGAGTATTATCCAAAAATAGGAGTCTTATCCAAGAAAAATAAGCCTAGTCCAATTTAAATTGTTGTTTTTCTTTTTAATTATTATTTTTGAATTATGTCAATTTAAGATTCTAAGAATTTTAATTTGATTCAAATTTGGTTTTTTAGGTTATTTTCTTTGCCTATATAAAGGTCAATTTCTTTTTTTTGTAAGGGAGAATCATTATTATTGATTTTTAGTATAAATCTTAGAAGAAATTCTTTGTTCTTCAATTCCTGTTTTGAAGATAATTAGGTTGCATGCACCTTAGGGTTTATAAAAGTTGATCCTTTGATTTTGTGTTGATCATTGGGTAGATCTCCTTTTAGGCATTCGATTAAGCCTCTGTTTTCATTTGTTTCTGGCATAACTGTTAGCTAAGAGGTGATGAAATTTGTTGGTTGGGTTCTTAATGCATTACACAATTCTTTATCTCATTCCTTATCATCTTCTCTATTTCATGTAATGTTTTGTTGGGTTGCATTCGATATCTTTGCTATTTATTTTGATTTTGATTGTCTTGTGCAAGAAATTAATTCTCAAATCTACATTTCTTGCTTACATACAAAGATTCGTATCAAATAGTGCTGATCAAATAGGAATACAAGCTCAAGTTTAGTAAATTAATTTCAAAGATTCAAAACTCTCAAGGAAAGTAGTACCTCAAAGCTCCATTATGTACATCCTAGCATAAACTTGAATCTTACCAACACCAACAACCACTCAATTCCATCATCGTGCTCAAAGGAAAAAACTAAAACCTAAAAGTCAAGTATAAAAGTAGATAAGTGCACTTATCAGAAGAAACTTGAAATTTAAGCAAGCTCGTAGCAAATTCATGCCTCCACAACATATGTAATTCATAAGGGAAACCAATGCAAGCAACATTCTAACCCAATTGCAAAATTGAAGAAAAATCATACGTTGGACAAAAACTAGGGTTTCGAATTTACCTTAATGGAACCATTGAATTTAGGTGAAAGTGAAGAGATGTGATTTACCTTGCTTGTGGAGAGAGGTGTGTACAAAAATCATTGATTTAGTGGTCAAAGAGGACAACTTGAATCGGTGCAAGTGAAGAAGAAAAAGGAATAGATAGGAGGGAATGATGGAAAACAATAAATTAGAGAAAACAAATTGACCTTCGATTGCTCCTCAAGAAGTGCTTTGTAAGCTCATCCTCATTGGTCGAAGACCTTGAAGGAAGACCCATCATCTTGTTAAGCAAATGAAAGAAGAGAATTGAAGAAGCCTCACCCGCACACTGTTAGAGTGAGAGGAAGAATACATGGCCAATGTCATGCATCAAATTGGTGGAAAGATTTACAAGGCACATTAATAGAAAGCTAGTTCTGGCAGAATATTAAGATCATAGTGGGAAGTGGAGAATGCATCAGATTTTGGCAGGATAATTGGACCAGCATCACCTTTTAGCATTACTGTATCCAAGACTATACAGAGTGATCCTAAACCCTAAACCTAAGGGATAGCAAGTGGAGAGATCAGGGTCGAATCCACAAAGAAAGGTAGTGAAATCTGCACTGCTCTGGCCTTGATTTTTCTGCGGTCAAAACACCAAACTGATGGGGGGGTTTGGTTGCTATTAATTACAAAAACTATAATCAATGAAGCAAAAATGAAATCTAGATGAAATTATGGAGAGAAAACAAACTTATGCTGACCTTAAATCCATGAGAACATGCCATGATACAAACTGGATCCTAGATGCACTTATCTATTTTTCAATGGTATTTAATGTGTGGCTTTTATACCACTGCTTCCCTTTTTACTGTCCTAACTCCTTAACCAGGTAGTTAACACACTAACTCTATAATCAGATCCGTATTAAGATTAATGAAACTTCATTAAGTGTGTGATTATAAGAGTTCTAACCGAATCATCATTCATCTACACATATGATCTTTAGTTGCTCCTTCAAAGAAATAGACTAACCGCCCTATTTGATTAAAGAAGTTGCTATCAGTCAAGTATTAAATGAACTTACCGTGCATCTAAATCCCTGCTACCTGTTGGTTCGGTTTTTATTTGTTTAGATAGCCAATCTAAAACAACAAAAACATCAACATACACAAGTGTTTCTACAAATTGAAAATCAATACCATTGTTTGGGCACTCTCGGGACATGTAGATCAGCAGAATAATGATGGATCTAGTCGAGCATGGCTGAGCAAACTAGTAAAGTATCAACAACCAGATTCATCATGGAACAAAAACACCTCCACCTTGGTGCAGAAATTTCGCACTACTTATTTCTAATTTTTTCTGAAGGACATACACATTTTTCTGTTCCTCACTTGACCTCCCTTCTACCCCTCTCCCCTCTCTATTTTATACACAGAAAGATGGTCAAAACAGATCAAAGAAATACAAGTAACAAATCCCTTGAAAATTGGGATTTGTTAACCATGGATAAGATAGTTGTGCCAATCTATTTTTTACCGAGTTTTTCTCTTGATTTCTCTTGAACGTGGCTTGTATGTCTCTATCTGTAGGTTGTCTAGCAGCACGTGCAAGGGAACTCTTGATGACTTATATAGAAAATCGTGATCTTCAACAAGACAACCAAACTGCCAAAACTGTTTCTTGACAGCTTTGTAGGCTGGTCGAGTTCGCTGCTTCCAGCATTTTTCTTGAACTTATGGTCTGATAAAATCCATGTATTAGAGCTTCAATGTGTACCTGAGCTGCATGTGAACGTTTCGCTTCAGGTAGATCATGATAAATCACTCTGATGCACTTATGGCAGTCCATGGAAAATGCTTCAGGATCAACTTGGCTCTGGTGTTGTTTTTCAACTTCTGATCATGATCAACTAGGTTCAGAACATCAGTACTTGAGTGAAAATGTCCCTGAGTTAGTGTTATTGATCATTGGATTCAGTAAGAGCAAGATATCTTCTTGATCTTTGAAGCATGAGCAAGTGATGTCCATCTTCTTTCTTCTTCTTGTTGTTGCATTGGTTCTTGTTCTTCTTGAAGATTGTAAACCAACAATGGCAGCCTTGATTAGGGGGTAATGCACCCTTTTTAGCTGAATTTTCGGGACCATAAAACTGTGCAACAATCCTATCTAAAACATTACTTAATGAAGAGATAAATGCAACAATTCATTCATCATTAGCATGCTCAAAAGTACTCTATCAGAAGTCAATATGGATAGCACTGATTTGGCAACTATGGAAGGCTAGAAACAGTGCATACTTCCAATGGACAAAAACAAACACACAAAATATACTCCACTCAATCTAGAAAAACACTTGGCTATGGATAAGAGCAGGGAAAACACAAAGGAGCTTCCCTTGTTCTATGATAGACTAGATACTTCAACCAGCTAGCTGTCTCCAACCCAATGAAGAATAACATACACATTCTGTAGCAGAGACAACAGAGATTTGTCCTTAACAGAGATTTTCTCTCAATATGAACTGTGGTATTAATCCCTCTCCACCTACCATCATCTAGAGGACTCAAACAAGCTTTGTACCAATCCACAATAACAATTGGTATTGATAAGGTGATAGTCATGACTTTGATCCCCATAAGGCCATATTATAACCGATAAGTTGATGACCAATCTTTGCAAAATTGTGTACCACATTCCAGCATTTGGAATATGATATGTTGACATCTAGGAAGCAAGGAAAGAGTCATGTACCAGCAACATGTTATTTCAGTTGGAAGGGGATAAAACCACTACATATTGGAAGCAGGCTCTGGGAAGAGACACCATCTTTGCACACTGTGAAGGGACTTTGTAGCCAAAGCCTAGTAAATACTAGATCTTTGCTTGGTCACTTCTTCCTTTTAGTTAGACCCTTGTATATTACTATGTATATGTCTCTTTACTTTATAAGAAATTTGGCTTACTCCCCCCCCCCCCAAAAAAAAAGCTTCATCATCTCTCAACTTCAACTCACTTGGCCCATATCTTTTAGGCTTGTCCAAAGATAGGAGAAATTCTTCCTCTCCATCATATGGGTGCCCGTGCTCTACATTTCTTGCTACCCAACTTTTTACCATAGTAATGTAAACATGGTTGCCATCAGGAAGATTCATTCGTGGGGGGTAGCCTCACCAAAGTACTTGCAGGCTCATGAACTAAGGTCTTCGCATTTACCTCATATGTTGCCTTGTTGTTGATGAGTTCTTAAAAAGCCATGGCATAAGCAGGAATGTTCATTTGTGAGTTCTATATCAAGTACTTCATGACTCCTGCAAGTTGAGCGAACCATGGTTAATAACTGGACCAATACCTCACAACAACTGAAGAGGATGAGGATAAGCTATAACAAGATGCACCAGAGTCTGTATCCCCTGCATAAATGGTCGAGTGAGTTAAAGTATAGTATCCCAGAGTCACGTCACAATGTGCATCAAGGTATAAAAAGTCTAGATCCCTTTCCTCTATAGGTAGACCACAGATATAGGCAGGGACCTCGTTCTCTGCCTAGGTTCGTTACTGGAGGAATCTCCCATGCCAGTGCACTTAACCAGAATATGAATCCTGATAGGATACATTTGCCCCAACGGTCCGTGTCATTTATGAGGGGTAGCTATGTAAGGAAGGAGACCTTTTTTATCACTAATTTTCCCTCTACCTATCCTTTGGAGCAGTTAGAGAAAATCTTGAAAAGAAGTGGAAATCTACAAGCATTAAGAATGAGCAGTAAGAAAGGTAAAGATGGTCGTCCCTTTGCTTTTGCTGAATTTAGGCAGATTGAGGACCTCCACTCTCTGGTATATCTGCTGAACAATAGCTGGATAGGCAGTTATAAACTCCGAGCAAATATATCTATGTATCCTCTTGCTGGAAAACTGTCTAGTCATACGAATAAGAGGGAGACTAAAGCTTCCCCCGTGGTTATCAAGTACAAGACTAAAATGAAAAATATTCATGTATCATTTGGTAATCTTGTGCAAGGGCAGTCATCTAAAACTACAATTGGTACGACACAACATCATGTGAAGAACCCTCAGAAGAATGAAAGGAAAACCTGGAAGGCCAAGGTGGTGCAGCCTCGACAGGCTACTCCTCCTATTCTGAAATTTATAGGAGGTACAGTTCCTCCATTTCTTGATGAAAAGGTGGGTCTGATAAAGCATTAGGATGGCCAAGAGAGAATTTCAGTTGGAGTTAAAGAGAGCTGGCTACGATAATCTCAGGGCTTGCCCTATTGGACCGGGTAAGGTGCTTCTCCGGGAAGAGGGATCTGGGATTGAGTTTAGTAACCTCATTAAGGATAAGGTATGGTTATCAAATTGGTTGGTTGCTCCCTTAGCAGACTGGAATGAATTAACGGACAATACCAGCAATACCAGACTTGCATGGATAAATATATGGAGTACTCCACTCCTTGCATGGTCAGAAGTACGTATGAATCAAATTGGTCAAACTTTAGGCAACCTAATCTGTTTAGACAGTGAAATTATCAGTGGAAACCAAATGGACACAGCCCCCATGTTCTTGGAACTGAATATTTTACAACAGATACCATCCACCTTAACTGTGGAGCAAAACTCAAAGATATATTCTCTATATATCAAAGAAGTAGACGGGCATAAATCCTCCCTTCTATGGTCTGAATTGTCTTCCTCTATTTCAGAGGAAACTTTATTGATGGATAAGTCTGACTCAGATTCATCCCAGAGCCTACTACAATCGTGGTCTCATCACAAGACAATAGATACTCCTGAATTACCCTGTCAATCAGGTAATGTTGTTTCTTCACATGAAAATTTGGCTAACTCTAACTTATCTAATGCAGGTTCAGCAAGAATCTGGACTCCCTCCAAGCTTGAATTGTGGCCAACATCGATTGCTCTTGTAGTATGGGATAGCATAACTCCTTCCTCTAATGTGTAAGAGGGGACCTATATTAGGCAAAGTCAGCATGTCACACTGGAGGAACAATAAAATTTAGTACAAGTAAATCAGTATGTCGACTTTCTCCCTTTGTATAGGACACCAGAGGAAAATAGGACTAAGTCTTCTCCTAGCAGAGGCAAAAAGAAATTAGGCCCCATGGAGAAAGGGCCTTGTACAAGAAGTCAGGCAGGAAAGAGATGGCATCATCCTATAAACAGGAACTAGAAACGCTAGACAGATGGCTGGAACAGTTACTGGAAAATAGTCACCTAAACTCAATCTTACCAAGTCTGATCCAGTTGAGTCTGATACAGAGAGTTCCTCTCTTCCACCTGAAAGTAGTGAGATTGATCGAATTATAGAACTGGGACAAAATCTGGGGATAAAATATGGTAAGTCCACGGCCCTATCTAGATCTATGTTAGTTGGAATGAATAGTCCTGCTAATATACCTAGCTCAAATAGAAGAACTAGGACAGGGAAGGTACGAGAAATTAATGAAGTGGATAACTTATAATGTTAGAGGGATGGGGGAAGTGGTAGGAGGAAAAGAGTAAAGGAGATTATTGCAAATCACAAGGTAGATTTCATAAGTATGCAGGAAACAAAACTGGACAGGGTGGATAGGAGGCTTTGTCAAAAGCTCTGGTTTGATGAATACTTCAATTGGGCTTACACTAGTTCAGTAGGACAGTCAGGTGGACTTCTGTGCATGGGGAATAGCCAATATTGTTTAGGAAGATAATAATATTCTCTAGTGAGGGGTTCCTAGGTGCCATAGTCTTCTGGAATCATGAAGAGGTAATCTACAACATGGGGAATATCTATGGTCCATCTAATATGCAGTTGAAAATGGAGCAGTGGCAGGAACTGGAGACTGTTTTCAATGACAAATTGGAGGAAAGATGCTGTATTATGGGGGATTTTATTGTAGTCTTCAAACAAGAGGAATGAAAAGGGGTGGTGCAACAATATTATGCAACAAAGATAGTTGCTTTTAAGGATTTTGTTGGGAGACTTAATCTGCAGGATCTTCCAATGATCAAGAGGAGATATACTTGGTTTTCTAGCTCACTAAAATGCATGAGCTGTCTGGTAGATTTTTGCTAAATGAGGTCTGGTATACTACCTCTATCGAATGGATTCAAATTGGTCTGGATAAGGATGACTCTGATCACCTTCCAGTGGGCCTATTTATCTCAACAAGGAACTGGGGGCCTAAACCTCTAACTAAGGGTACTAGATCATTGGCTGCAGGATGAAGAATATATTAAATTGGTGGAAGAAGTATGGAACATACCTTGCAATATGCAGTATGCCAGTCAAAGAATCATGCACAAGATAAAGGCATTCTGGCTAGCTATTAAGAATTGGAATGCAAGAGCTCCAAGAGACCTGACTAGCAAAAGGAAACGGTTACTGCATGATGTAAATGTATTGGAACTGGAAGCATAAAGATCTACTAGCATATCTCCTAATCTGGAACATAAAGCAAGAAATCTGACAGCCCAATTAGATCAAACAACATGGCTTTTGGATAGTGTATTATACCAAAACGCTAGGATCAAATGGCTGCAGAAAGAGGATGCAAACACTGCCTTTTGTCACGACTGGCTAAACAAACAGAGATGCAGGGGATCTATATATGGTATATGGGAGGAATAGCAGTGGAAGAGGATGTGCAAGGGATTAAAAATTGCTTCAAAAATCATTTTGAGAAGAGATATCGGGAATTTTACTGGCAGAGGCCTACACTGGCAGCAGAAGCCGATAAGTCCAACCTCATTACCCCCTTTAATGAGAAAGAAATGTTGGAGGCCATCAAATCCTGTGGAAGTAAGAAGATTCCAAGGCCTGATAGGTTGAACTTTGCCTTTATCAAACACTTTACATAACTGCTCAAGGAGGAGATATTTCAAATGCTGTTGGAATTCTACATAAATGGCAGGATTGCCATAGGAAACAATGCGGCAAAAATTACTTTAGTGGCTAAGCAGTCAAACCCATTGAAAGTGGAGGACTTTAGACCTATTACCTTAATAGGATCTATGCCAAAAATAATCTCTAAAATTCTTTACAAAAGGCTGGCTGCAGTCCTACATAGTGTTATAGCTCCTACCCAGATGGCCTTTCTGGAAAAATAGGAAGTTACTGGACAGCATCCTAATTGCTAATGAGGTAATAGATGAGTCCAAGAAGCTGAAGAAGAGAGCTCTTATTCTTAAAGTGGATCTTGAAAAGGCATTTGACACCATCAACTAGTCTTACCTGCTAAAACAATGGAGAATATGGACTTGCCTCCGTGCTGGTTGGACTGGATAAGTGAGCTTCTTCATCTGCTACTACCTCTATACTTATCAATGGTAGTTCCACCGCTGAATTCATTCCCCATAGAGGTTTGAGACAGGGGGATCCACTGTCTCCTCTTCCGTTTCTGATTGCAGCAAAGAGATTTTCTGCTCTAATGAGGAAGTCCATAGAACTATAGCTCTTTCAACCTCTCTTAATTGGTAGAAATGCAGTGGTAGTCTCATATCTTCAATTCGCGGATGACACCCTCTTGTTTGGTGAAGCCTCTTGGAAAACCGTGTCTACCTTCAAGGCTATTCTAAAGAATTTTGAACTAATTTCTGGTTTGAACGTTAACTACCAGAAGAGCATCCTGCATGGCATCAAGATTCCTCTGCATTTATTAGAGGAAATGTTAGCCTATTAAAACTGTAAGATGAGTGTTCTTCCGCTGAAGTACTTAGGGCTGCCTGTGGGTGTGTCTCATAAAAGAAAAAATATATGGAAACCTGTGGTAGAAAAAAATACAAGAACTCTTAGTTCATGGGGGAATAGGTTGCTGAGTAGTGGGGGGAAATTGAATGCTGTATTGACAGCCATCCCTCTGGAATTTTTGTCCTTCTACCGTGCCCCTAAGCTGATCATAAAGAAAATCATAGCCTTACAGAGGAATTTCTTCTGGGGCACAACAGAAGATAGGAAGAAAACGTGCTGGACCTCACGGAAGAAGATATGCTTACTCATCTTTTCTAGAGGTCTAGGGATAACATGGATTGACAACTGAAATAAGGCTCTGAGAATACTGCAGCGCAAGGGGAATTTAGCCACAGATATAATCAAATCCAAGTATGGCACTCCTGAACATAGACTGCAAGTAGGTGGATTTAGAGTGCTTCAGGAACCACAGTAGATGAGTACCATTACTAGAGAGCGCATAAGAGGTCTGGGGTATGTCTCCACCTGGTGGAAGGAACTTATGGACCTCCTCAATCTGGATTGGTATGTTAATCATGTGGAAATCTACCTTGGTGCAGGGACAGGAGTCAAATTCTGGCAGGATAGATGGTGTACAACTAATTAATTTGATGTATCCTTCCCTAATCTGTATAGATTTGCAACTGATAAACAAGTGTTGTATCATCATCTGGGACCTGGAGAGATGTAGTCTGGAATGGAAAATACCTTGGAGAAGAGAAGCAAGAAATGATGAGGTTACTCAGATATCTAACCTCCCTTACACTTCAGGATAGGGCTCCTGATATAGGTGTGGTTGATCACTATATCTTCAAAGGAAGTACGGATGGCAGCTACTCTACTTGATCTGCATACGAGCACATTCTGAACTTATCTGACCAGGTCCTACCAGAGGAAGCAGTGAACCAATAAAGGTACTTGTGGACCAAGTACTCACCAAAGAAGAAAATAATATGTCTTGGCACTTCCAACTGCAAGCTTTACCCTTAAGACCAACCCTACAGCATAGAAGGATCATTCCTTCTGATCCGGATATCAGATGCATTCGGTGCCAACTGAGGATAAAATATTTCCACATTTATTTAGATCGTATTTACTAACAATCTCTATTTGGCAGGGAATACAACAATGGCTCTTACCAGCGGCAGATAGTGCACAGGAAGTTCCTGATTTAATGCAGTTTTGCTCTAATAAACTGCCATCCACTAACCTGGATGATGGAAGGCTATCTAGATCTCCTTCAACTGGCATATCTGGAAGATGAGAAACAGGTTACACTTTGAAGGGAAGAGTGAGCTCGCAGAGGGTGCAGTCCGTTTGATACGAAAAAATACATGGTAGGAAATCAAGGCTAAGAGACCAACTGGTCAGTTTCACTACTCCCTAGTGGACTGGATGTTACAGCCTATAACCTGCTTGTTATTTTAATCTGCTAAGTAACTGATGATATCCTGAGCTCTGAGCATGTGCAAATTATCTTAATAGATAATCTGACAGTATCTTGAGTCAAATTTGGCTTTGTGGCCTAGTAACCCTCCACCCACCCAC
>JAOWBN010010169.1:0-11015 GCA_028565015.1 Pinguicula moranensis | reverse complement strand
AAACCTGTCTAATCGACTCATTGCCTTCAAAGACTTAAGATACCATGTGAATTTCCTTCTTTCCATCTTAAGATCATTAAGTCTCATTCCCATAACAAATGCTCTTAATATTTCTTGAGTGTTGGCCGCTGTTACTGTACCTCTTCTTTCTTCCTCATGCAGTATAGCATTGAAGTCACCCATCAAGCACCATTTTTCATCCATTTTGTTATCATAAATTTTCAGAAGTTCCTTCCATTGATCCTGTTTAGAAGAAAGGTCCCTTGGTCCATAAATATTCAGTATATTAGACAATTTTTTGTCGTCTTTCCAGTTCCCTGTTACACCTAAGATGTTGCTGCCAGAGATGATCTGTGATCTAGTGAACTTTGTAATATCCCATATGCAAAGTAATCCCCCAGCTTGGCCAATTGCTCCCTGATATACCCAATCCAGTTCATTGTTATGCCATAGGTAGATATATAATCTTCTATCTACAATTTCCAGCTTTGTCTCTTGTAAGCTTATAAAGTCAGGTTTTTGTTCCATGATGAGTGCTTTAACTCTTTTCCTCCTTCCCGGGCTAACCAAGCCTCTTACATTATAAATTATGACCTTCATTTAAGAAGATCTTGTTCCTGTTTGTTGTCTGGCTGTTCTATTTCTACTTCTCTAGTTGTCTATGTCTTGGTTGTGTTGCTCTGCATATATGCTAGCATCAGACTGGTTTCCTCTAGATTTGTTGCTATACCATACCAATTTCCTGACCCACTGTCATAACTATCTATGTCTCAGTTCTGCATTTTTCTGCAGACAGATCTGTTTGAATTTCCTCACTGAAATCTGTTATAGCATGGTGGGGGGTTAGTGTATCAATCCATGCCTTGAGAAGACTCTGATCTCTTTCTTGTTTAAGATTCACTGTCTTCCTAGTTTGGCTTCGTGTCTTTGGACCTGGACCTTTGTTGTCCTTGATAGCTCTAGTCTTATTCTTCTTTTCATTAATAGGAGTAGTAGAAGGTCCTTGGATATTTGTGATAGTTTGCTCAAGCAAAGGAAACTCAATGGGGGAATCATGTATAAGGGTAAAGGTTCATCTTCAGCTTCCAGAAATCTTTTCTCTTCATTAGAAGCTTGGGGTGTTTGATCATACAGTTGGATTTGTTGATGCATCTCAGTAATAGTTGTATCTCTGTTCATCGTCCTTATGTTCTTCTCTTAGAGCCTCGCTATATGTTCTTCATCCTCCTGTAGAGGTTGAGTTTTTAGTCCTCCTTCTATATGCTCAAAATATGTCTCCTTATCTTCAGATATTGGCTTGAGTCTAGGTTCATAAGTTTCCTGTTCAAGGGATAATGGTACCTCCTGATCAAGGGTTATTTTAGGACTTATGGTTGCAACAGTATCCAGAGATTGTTTTGAAGCTATATGATCCGGTTCAATTCCATCAGTTACAGAATCTGAACCAAGGTTGGAGACCAAATCATCATTTGTATTCTCAGAGAAATAGGATGTTGAAGAAGCACTATCCTGCCAGGGATGAGTATGAAGTTTCCCTGTGATTACTTCCCTAATGGTCAAAATGGTACTCTTGCCATCAATGATAATAGAGATAGATTGGGGTATAGGCTGGATTATTTCAGATTTTATCAAGAGTTGAGCAGCCTCTAGCCTTTTATACCTGATGGTACACTCATCAATCTCTATTATTTGTCCAAGTCTATTCCCAATACTCTCCAGGTTATGTACTATCCACAGTTGAAGTGGTAGACCATAGATTTTGTACCAATTTGTAAATGATGAGGATGCCTCCATGTTTTTAGACCATGGCTTCATATCTTGTATCCTGCTATCAGTGCTGCAAGAATAGAGCCCAAGAGTCCACCAACATGTGCTAGCCGATTCTAACCTTGCTAGTAGAATGTGGGACAGAGCTGCAAATCTAATGGGGGTAGCCTTTGCCAATCCTATGGGATGGAAAGCTAGAATCCTCCAATGGCATCTAATAATCAAGAAATTTGGTCAAACAGGTTTTCTCTCAAAGATTTTTCCTTCAAAAATGACTTGGCATTTTTGGCTACACAGGTGCAGGGCTTGGTTCAAGGGGATATTGCAGAATGAGGAGCAGCTGTGGCGCCAAGTAAAAAATGATCTAGCCTCCATAGCTGAACAATCTAACATGAGCTTGTCTATGTAGATTCAAGATAATCACCTGATGCAGCAGCTAGGAATAACTGTCACCTTCAACTGCGGGATCAATTTCAGGATGGGTAAAAATCAATTCTGATGGCAGCTGCCAGGGAAATTCAGATATAGCTGGAGCAGGTGGAATAATCTGGGACAACACTGGTGATTGTCTAGCTGTTTACTCTGTCCATCTTGGCTAAGGCACCAACAATGGGGCAGAACTTCAAGCAGCGACAGAGGGTCTGACAATATGCCGCAGCAAGGGATGGCGAGAGGTGATCTTGGAAACAGATTAAATGTTGCTAGTTCACTGGATTACTAAAAACTCAGGTGTCCCGTGGTACCTATGGGATTTTTGAAAGGCATTTAAGACTCAAGCAAATACAATGAACCACCAAGTGAGGCATCAATACCGAGAAGGAAACACCATGGCTGATTTCCTTGCAAAGCAAGCATCAGCAGGTGTAGAAAATAATAATCAAATTCATACTCTATTAAGTATAACCCCTTGGGGTATATGTAGTATTATAAACCAAATCCTAACTGAATTTAGAATTATAAATCCTATAGAATTCTACTCAACTCTAACTCTATCAGATTAATAAATGCCCTATCAGATAACTACTCAATAACCTACTAATTATCAAATACCAACACTCCCCCTCAAGATGGACTTCACTAAGCTCATCTTGACATACAATTTAGCAGTCGATGGTGGTTCATCTAGTTCCTTTCTCTACTCTGGCCCGTCCAGTATCCACAGATCTGGGCCACCAACATCTCCTTCAGATCTGATCTATCCAGTTCCTCCTTCCACTCTTTCGCCAACTCATGGCTAGCCAATGCATGGCTCTTCCTTGCCGACATGCAGATCTTTCACACTCGCTGACACACGGTTCTTCCACACTCTCGTCGACACATGACTCTTCCAGACTCTCCCCAACACATGGCTAATCAACACGCTCGCCATTACATAGCTTATCAACATGTTAGTTAACACTCTCGACTCCCCCTGAGACGTAGTCTCACTCTCGTTGCTCCTCAGTTGCATTGGCGCTCCCAACTCGATACTAGATACTCCTCTTGACGGCTCTTCCAACTCAGGCATAGATCTCCATCTGTCTGCTTTTGCTCAGGCATAAGTCTCCATCTTGCTGGCTCCTCCATCTCAGTCATAGACTTCTATCTTGCAGACTTCTTCAGCTCAGTCATCGATCTCCATCTTGTTGGCCACTGTCTAAGTGCTAGACACCCTCTCACTGGTCCCACAATGAAAGATGCCAACTCTAACCATAACTCCGACCAGCAACGATCAAACGTTGGACGAGTACAACATCTCTACCCCATGATCGCACGACAGCAGTCCAACACTATGCGATCAATAAAACCTCCAGAACTCGTGCAATCCAACAACAACAACAATCCAACACTGTGCGGTCAATAACACCTTCAAGATGGCGGTCATTAACACCTTCAATAATACCTTGAATACATGAATGCACGGCAGCAATCCTTTGAG
Source organism: Pinguicula moranensis (assembly GCA_028565015.1). Taxonomy (NCBI): domain Eukaryota; kingdom Viridiplantae; phylum Streptophyta; class Magnoliopsida; order Lamiales; family Lentibulariaceae; genus Pinguicula; species Pinguicula moranensis. The sequence goes on along the minus strand of JAOWBN010010169.1, from coordinate 7,330 downwards.
ACAGTACAACAACAATCCAACACTATGCGGTCAATAACACCTTCAAGATGGCACGACAGCAGTTCAACATCGTGCAATCAACAACACCTCCAATACATGAATGCACGGCAGCAATACAACACCGTGCAATCGATAACAGCTTCAACCATCAAATCAAAATAAAAAACAACACTTCCACATTAATTCTCAAATAACGCCTAATTGGATCTCTAAGGTTAGGCAATCAGCATCAATCAACATCATGAACAGAAATTACCAAGCAAACAAAATATCCTTCTTTTCCACCTAAACAAAAATATCCATCAAACGACACCAAATCAACAAAAATTGAGTTTACAGATGCGACGGGGTAACCAAACAGAAAATTCTAAAAAAAAATTCCTACAGCGGCGGTGAGTTTACATATGGAATATGGACCTGTGAGCACGAAAGTGTTGGTTGTGAGGTACAAGGCCTGGAATACAAGTCTCAACAGGGCATGCCTAGTTGGACTTGAGGGGTATTGTCCCACACCGGTTAGAGCCAAGAAAATGGAAAGGTATAAATATAAATGTACAAATTGAATACCTTATGACTAAGGTTTTTAGGGAGTGGTTCACTGTCATTGTCCCACACTGGTTTGAGCCAAAGAAATGGAAATGTATAAATATTAATGTGAAGAATACCTTAGGACTAAGGTTTTTAGTGAGTGGTTCACTATCATGGTATCAGAGCATTTTAGGCTTAACCGCCACACTTCGATCCTGTTTCTGCTTCAATAAAGGCTTAAGAGTGTTCTTTCTTCCCTGACTTTTCTTTCATGTTGTTTTTCCTTTCTTTTCTTCTACTCTTTTGTTGTTTCAGCTCCACCGATACGCATTCCTTCCATAAGAAATACGTAGAGGCAACTTGAGTTGCAATTTCCTACCTACATAAAAACAAATGGTTCTTCCACAAGCTCTACATCAGGCAACTACTCAATAGGGGCATTAATGAATCATCGCACTTCATTTCACAGTCCAAAAAAAAGGCCAAATGGGTCTTTTAGCTCTGATCTGTAGTATGCCTTGGGATCGTCTTTTTTGCACTTTGGGTCCTCCAAATTTGGAGGCTGCATTCAGAAAGTGGGCAACTTTGAGTAGTTGGTTTTTATTCTGCACCATGAGGACCTGACTGCTACAAGTTCACGAATGTGGCGGTCCACAAATCTGGAGTTTCTAAGGCGATTAGGTTTCAAGGCGTGAGGAAGAGTAACTGTAGGGAAGATCAAAGAAGGAATAGATGCGGCGTATGAAAGAAGAGAGAAGATACGGAGACGAAGCGGCGAGAATTTCTTTAGAAGCTTCGCGATAAGAGAACCCGTGCATCTGCTTTTGGTCTTTCTTGTTGGGTTCTCAATTGTTGGGCCAATGATTATTGCAGGTTCTTTCCCGTGGCGGGCTATCCTACTTTCGGTCAGACCCCTTCTGCAATTGGGCTTGGGCTACTTCATTGGATCAAAAAAATAAAATAATAATAATAATAATAATTAAATTATTATTATTATTTACTTTAGCTTTTTATTTACCTTTCAAATTTTTATTTTCAGTTATTTATTTAAATTTTAGATATTTAATCAATTTCTTCACGACGGTGGCATGTAGGGGTGAGCAAATTTTTCGATGATAAATGGTATTATATCGATTTCATGATAAAAAGAATGGTAACGATTTTGATTTTGAATTATCGTTTGAAAATGGCACGATAATGGTAATTACCGTTATCGTATCGTTAAATATCGTTTATCGTTTTGAAAACGTCGTTTAATTTAGGACATAATTTCAATGAAAAATTGTTTAAGTTTTTTAAAATTAATTATTTGAATTTATTTATAATATTTTATCATGTTTGTATAGTGTTATAAAAAATTTAAATTAATTATATATAAAATAATGAATGTTATATTGTTATTTTTTTAAATAAAATAATAATTTAATAAAATTTAAAATAATCTTTAAGGCTCCTTGAGCGAATAGGAAAAATTGTCCATAAATGGCTATTATCATAAATACCAAAAAATTATCAAAAAGTAAAATATAAAAATGGCGGTAACAGTAAATACCGTTATTGTACCGTTTATTAAAATATTGGAATAATATGATTTTATGATTTTTGGGTATTTCGGTACGGTAGTGGCAATGAAAATCTATTACCGTAAAAAAAATAGTAAGGTAATGGTACTGATTATTATTGTTATCGTTTACCGTTTGCTCAAGCTTAGTGGCATGAGGCTTTACTTTTCGTTATTTAGTTTGAGTTCTTAGTTTCATCAGGTGCTTCACCGGGTAGTGATGGGTTTTTTAGGTATAAAGAAATTAAACACAAAACCAAGTTAAATTACCTAAAAACACTCACTTTACCGCAAACATACGGGTGTGGTTGTGTAAGTGAAAGTAGGGTCGAATCCCACAGGAAGTGTTTGGTGTTAAGAGTTATTTTAAGTGTGACTACTTAAACTATTATGCAGACAAATGAATATAAAAAGATGAAAATTAATTTTTTTTATTTTTAATATATAAAGAAATTAATATAAACTAACAATTGCGAAATAACTTAACTACCAATAAAATTCTAAACACACAAAATCACGAGAAGATAAGTAGAGATTAAGGGATACTCCTAAGTATGACTAAAGTGACTTCAATTACTTCAGTTTATGCAAGTTTACATGCCAAGATTAAACTGATTAGGAATGATGCTTTTTCGCTCCAGTTTCTTATGCCTAGTACTCCTAGAATTATTGACTAACTCCCTCTGTCGAGTTATACCTAGCCAAGTTTCAACTAACTCATCTGCATCTTCCTACACTTAATTTTAAAGTAAACAGGAGACTCATTCAAGTGCGTGTTCACATTAACAATTAAATGCAAGAAATCCACCTTTTCCTACCTTATGCCTAAGTGTAGGTCTAAAGTTCTCTTTGACAATTATCCCACAATATGGCAATAAAGAGTTAACCAATATTGTCTATTTCACATAATTTATTTGGCCAAAATAAATCACATGCATTCACCAGTTTAAATTTGTCAATGAAACTAATCAAAAAATAATCCGAAGCATGAAAGTCACATTAATTGAAATAAAATCAGTCATCCATCTGTCAACTTAGGAGTACAAAAATAAATTAGCTATGCATATTTAATTTGGAATAACACCACTTGAATTTAAATATTAAAAACATAAATTAAAACTAAAGAATTTAGAAAATTCCCCGCACTCTAATCCTAGTTTTAATTCACAAGTCTTGGTGGTGAAAAATTCCAAATCGAAACATCAATATGTAGATCCAGCAACTCCTTTTTTTTCTACGTGAACAGTACTATTCTCGTGAACAGTACTATTCTCGTGCACAGTACTATTCCTTTCTCCCTTTCTGCTGCGTGAACAGTATGCGTCCGTGAATAGTACTGTTTCGTGAACAATACTATTTCTCTTCTTTTTTTTCTGAACGTGTGGCTTCCCTGTGCGTGAATTCTTCTGTGTTTTTTCTTCCCCCTGTAAACATGCGGCTGCCTCCTCTTTTCTTCAATCACATAGGGCTTTTAGGATTTGTTTTGTTTCTCTTCTTGGGCCAATCCCTATTTTTTTCTCCTTTGGGCTTTAATTAATAGAAATTGGCTTACACAGTTAAAATATTATGCCCACAATCCACCTTTTATATCCTGCAAAAATTAGGGCTATAAGGGATTTATTTTTATTGGGGCCATCAACATTGCATTATAAAATTGGTTGAATAAAAATGGCCCAACATATTTTATATTTCTTGAATAAATTTTCCTAAAAATTCATAAAACAAGTCAAATAAAAATCATGTCATTTTATCAATAAAAATCAACAAAATGAGTCATTTATAATTATTAACAAGCGTAAAATCTTAGAGAATAAGTAGGTCTATTTGATTTGCATTAGTGGGTACTATGGGGGAAATAGAGGCAAAGCTTATGCATCAAAATGGTGGGAACAACTGCAAGATACTTTGAGCAACCCATGTTTTACAAATAAAATGAGCATCCACTTAGGTTGTGGTGAAGGAATAAAGTTTTGGAAAGATAGATGGCACCATAACACCATCCTGGCAACTTCCTACCCAGGACTATTTAGGAACGTCCAACTAAGGGACATCAGTGTGGTTGACGCTGATAGATGGGAAAATGGCAACTGGGTATGGGTATAGAGTTAGAGGAGATACATTCTTAATTTTGAACTTCCTGAGCTAACTGATCTATTATATTTTTTGCAGGATGCCAAACCTCAACATTAGGGCATGGACAAATATATCTATCAGGGCAACACTGATGGAACCTACACAGTTAAGGAAGCTTACGGCCTAATTACAGCTGCCATACCACAAGTCTTCTCGGATCAGCACATTGAGCTCACCGAACACATATGGAACAGGTTCGTGCCTAAAACAATTTGCATCTTTGTTTGGAAGCTAATTCAAAATGCAGTTCCCACAAAGGCCAACCTGCAGAGGAAACATGTTATACCAGAAGGACAGGACATTAGATGCCCTATATGCAACTCAAGCGAGGAGACACAAGATCATCTATTCATAGAGTGCCATGTCACCAAACAGGTATGGAGTGGCATACAGGCATGGCTGATTCCTAGTGCGGCACCATACCAAACCGGTGGCATTCAGGTACCTACACCACAATAATACTACAATGCATCACCACAAGGCATCAACACTGAAGCATGGAATTCTATATGGTTTTGAATGGTTTGGAACATTTGGAACACAAGAAATCAAGCTCACTTCACTGCCAGTGAAACTAATACCCAAACCATAATGCAAAACATCCAAAGAACTACTTGGTCTTAGCTTAGATCAAATAGATCAACGAAGTTATTCCCCTACAACATGGCAGATTGGTTACTACAACCTTCATCCTATATGGCCTTCACTACTTAGGAATGGGGATCAAAAAACAATCTCACAACTAATCAGGCGAGCAGGTTGAGCTGTCTACCAATCCTAAAGATTGATATGTTGACAGTTATGACTCATGTATGCCATCAGATCAATATATGCAGGCTGAGCTGAGCATTATGATTCTTGTATAATGCTGATAAGTTGATGTTTTTATTGCAAGCTGAATTGGGTAACGGAGCTGGCTCTGATAAGTTGATAATAATGAGGCTTGTAGAGGCATGTATCAGCAAAACAGAATATGAAGCAACTTGAGAAGCTACAAGTTTGGATCAATGGTGCATTGATCTCATTCCTAGAGTACGTGAAAGTCATGCAGGTGATGATTGTTGGTGAAACTGTAATAGGGTGGAAGAAAAATACAGACAGATTGAAGCCTAGTTTGAGGGATTTGTTCAAGTGCTTGTTCAGCCACAGTTGCAAGCTTTACAGGGTAGGTTGAGCTCCACAAATGTTGCTTTTCGTTTATTTTCTTTTTCTTTTCTGTATTTTCTATTTCTTCTTTCACATTTGTACATAAACTTTATTTTCTTCATAGTGAATTTTGGCATAAAAAAAACCTATTCCGTTCATTAGACTCAAACAAACGAGCATTCTGTTGAGATTCATTGAGACCAACCGGGGAGCTTTCGTGGGGACTCTTTACAAGACTGACCTTTAACTATAACGACCCTGCCCAGATTCCATTTAACTTCTCATACACTGAAGGACCAACCGAATTCTTGGTCAAACGTACAAAACCAAATTTGTTCCCTGGGTTAGGAACTCTCCTGGGGAGATGCACATCACTTACACGTCCGTATGAGGAGAAAACTTGTCACATCTCCTCTCGTTTCCAGAAAGGTGGAAAATTAATAAAGTGAAAGGAAATTGATGTACGCGGGGAGTGGTTTCCTTACATGACCTGAGGATTCCCCTTGGGAAAGTTGCGCTGGAGGACATTGTCTGCCCCGATTTCTAGCCAGAGACCATTAATTTTCTTCCACTGGCAGATCTACGACCTCCACACGTTTGTCAGTTGGAGACCATTCATTAACTAAGACTGGTTTGCAATGCAAGGAAGCCTAAGCACACAAATATTTTTGGGGTAGGCAAGATTCGGCCTGCTCAACTTTTTTTGCTCATGTCTGGCCCCAGGAATGATATAGCGCACGAAAGAAAGAGCGCGTGAAAGCCAACACGGGGCGAAATGACCAAAATACTCCCATGTTAAACTCTGTGCCAGTGTTTAATACGAGGATATTTTGATCATTTCGTCTCGTTTCGTGCGTTTGTGCGGATCTTTCTGTCGTGCGCTATATGATTTCTGGTCTGGCCCGAGTAAATGGGATTAAAAGTGGTTATACTGTCTCAATTCTCAGGCGCAGCCCCCTGATATCATGTCAGTTAGATTCCCAAGCTATCCCTAATTTTTCTATTCTCAACTGAAAAGTGGGTTATATCAAAATGATGAATAAAAAATTCTTATTGTGGTTTGTTTCTTTTAACTTTTGAGTTAAAATAAGTAAAACTTTAGTGGATTTTGCAACAGTTACTTTAACTTTTTTTTCAAACAGAGCATCTTTTTTAATGTTTGAAAAAATATTTTTTGTTTGCCTTTCTTGAGTTAACACTTAAAAACACTCCGAAAATTTCTAAAAAGTTGTTCTTAATTATTAACATTTTCTAGCAGGCTGCGGCAATAAAAATGGTATTTTTCTCCCTTCCGTAAATTACTTGAGTTCGCCTCTAAATTTTGAGCCCAATTGATCAAGTCAGCTACTTGATTGCAGATTTGTAGGATCTCAATTCTCAACAGTTGAAAATAGCTAGCATATAATATAATATATTTTCTTTTAGTTTTCCAGTTTTTTATAATTAATTATTATATTTTACAATTAAAAATTAGAGAAAATTGTAATTTTAATCGATAAGAGGTCCGGTTGCAATTTTGATCCCATAAATTATAAAATGATAATTTTTGTCCCATTGATTTCCACAATTTAAGTCAGTCTCAATTTTTTTACTTGTTTTACCTTTAATAGAAGGTAAAATTATTTTAAAAAACAAAAAACAAAAAATAGTTTACATTACCTTTTACCTGCTATTAAAGATAAATAAGTAAAATATCTCGTTCTGTTGTAAATACACATAAATATATATAAATGTGTATTGATTGTGACCGTTTCAGAATTTGTCTTTTGTAACTGCCGGTCCTAAACCTCTATATATAGAGGATTCTTATGGAAATAAAAGATACACCTTTGACAATGATCTAATCGACTTCTCTTTTCTCTGCAGATTCTTAAGATTACAATATGTTATCAGCACGAGTGCCCTACTGCAAAAACTTCGACTACAACACGGTATTTTGATTTGTTCATTCTTAATTGTTGG
>JAOWBN010010158.1:0-22738 GCA_028565015.1 Pinguicula moranensis | reverse complement strand
ATATTGAGAGAGAGAGAGAGAGAGAGAGAGAGAGAGAGAGAAACAACTTCCGATGCATAAGAGAAATCAGCCAAGGACATAACTAGGGGAGAAATTTAAGGAAAAGAAAAGATTTTTATTCTGGGGAAGGTACCCGACTTCAGGCTAAAACCCATAGAAAAATCCCAACATATTTCTTTGGTTCAAAAGTAACCCCTCTGAGCCTAAATCAAGATTGGCACAAGTGATGGATAGGAAAAAGCAAAAGCAAAAGCCAAAAAAAGAAGTGAGAAAGCCAGAAAAAGAAAAACAAAGAGAAAATAAATTATAGTCTGTATTTCAAATGGTAGCTAAGTAATTGCTTCTATAACATTCAAGAATGGAGGTAGCTACCCCATACTAAGAGAAGAGAAGAGCAATTTTGATATACATAGTACTCTTGTATTGTCGTATATGTAAATACTCTCGAGTCCAATGTATGACTTCGATGAAAGGGATATGTATTGGCTTTCAAAATATTGTCTATCCCAATCACTGACCATTTTGGCATGGCAAAAAGTGAGGGAGATGAAAAATAAACTGAAGAAAAGTTGGGAGGAAAAATATGTGAGTCTAAGTTTGAAGAAGGGACCTGGCCTGAGAGTGAGAAACCCCCCACATTTCTGACCAAGGTTGACATATATATGTATGAAGTAACGCTAAAGTTGGTAACGACTGTAAGTAGAAAACATTGCACGATTCGAAATTAGGTGTTCACTTTTACACACACATCCTCATTAAGCATTTAAGTTTATTTAGATTTGTTTGCTTGAGGATAACCAATGATTCAAGTTGGGGGTTGTTGATGAGCCTAATTTATATCCACTAAATGCAGATTATTTGAGTCTGATTTGGCTCAATAAGGATGGTGGGACAAGCCTTTTATACATGTTTTCCTTCCTTTTTGCAAACACAAGTAATTTATTACTCTTTGAGAGAAAAGGAAGAGAAACAACTCTGAAAGTAGATGTTTTGTCCCAATTATCCAAGATGTGGCACCATTCCTGATCCCATGAGTATGTATGGTGATATGTCATGCCACACTTGGTAGGCGGACGAATGTACCCCTCTACTATTCTGGAAGCTTTCACGGGAAGCTACTGAAAAGGTATAAAAGGCAGAATCAACACAAAGAAATGAGTGAAGCACGAGAACAGGAGAGTCAAAGAAAAGAGGATTTTGAATCACCATCTTACATCTACGCAGTTTTATTCTGTTCAAATTATATAAAACATGTGAATGTTAGTGATAATTTATCCCAATCCATGAGATTCAACATCCTCTTCTCATCACTCTATTACTTGTGCGACTTGTACACTTGCACCAAAAAAGTGCATCACGTATATGCCCATCAAGTGTCCAGTCAAATCATTGCTCCATCAGCACCCCCGGATTCACCCCCTTAACGTCTGCATCAATCAATTGATTTAGTGTCTCAAAGGGGTTGCCCGAACCCTCCTTAAAGGACATTTCCTCCACCTGATGGGTTCATTTGCATTGTAGATGCGCATATTCGGCGTTGGCATCTATGGCCTTGCCCATTGGTAGATCCTTTATCCAAGGGAGGGAGAGAGAGGCGTTGCGAACCACCTTCTAATAACTTTTTTTTTTTTACCTTGGGCTAGGTTTCACTACGAGGATGCTTCTGCAAGATAAAATTCCTTGCCGAAGGCGAATGAGGTGAGACTTGCACTAAGAACGCCAAATCTGCCAAACCGTTAGACGCAACCTTAGGCGACTCTATTTGGGTCATTGTAGATGGGTTCGATGGAGCCTTTACTGAGGAGATACTACACTAAGCCGTGAAAGATTTCCTGGAAATGGTCGCATATGGTCCAAGATTGGCTCCCTTCCATTTCATAACTCATATGGAGTGGTGGACACACTCTTACTTGGTACTCTATTAAGGATGTATGTTGCCGTGAGCAACGTATCTCCCCAAAAGTTAATGGGGTTGGCTTGCGCCATCATAGACCTAACCATATCAAGTAAGGTGCGATTCCTACGTTCCGCAACACCATCTTACCGCGAGGTATAAGGAATGGTAAGTTGCATTACTATGCCATTTTCATCACAATACCCTTTGAACAGATCAGAAAGGTATTTGCGACCGCGGTCGGTTCGAAGAATATTAACTCTTCAATCCAACTGGTTCTCTATTTCTAGTACGTAGCTTCCGAACACATCAAGTGCTTCGTGGCGATAAGACAATTGATACACGCATCCGAAACGCGAATAGTCGTCTATGGAGGTGATGAAATAAGAAGCTCCATACGTGCTTTCACGCTCATGGGTCAAAAAATGTTAGAATGAATTAAATCTAAAGGATTTGAAACTCGAAAAGCCTTACCAAAAGGTTTCTTGCTAGCCTTCTTGCCAGCTAAGTAAGGTTCACAAACAGGCAACTTAGCTTGTGTGAGTTGGTTTAACAGACCGCACTTAGCAAGTCTATTCAACCTATCTTGGCCAATATGACCAAGTCTAGCATACCATTTAATAGATTCGGAATTAGTATTACTATTGGAAACTAATGCAAGGGATGGATTATTATAAATATCATCCACATCAAGGATGTAAAAACCATGTTTATATGAGCCGTGACCAAACATATCGTCACCGTACTCAATGTTCAATCCACTCCGATGGAACTTAAATGAAAAAACCCAATTGTACTACTGAAATGACAGAAACCAAACAACATCGAACTCCCGGTACATAAATAGTATCGCGCAACAACAGTGTGTTCCCACTACGAAGCTGGAGCTTGTAGGTAATACGAATTACATCTTCTTCACTGCCGTTGCCCACAGTAACGCTTCGGGTTCCAGCACCACAGTGATGAAACTCCATGAATCCAACACGGTCATTTACGACTGTGCTGGCTAGCTCCTGAATCAACAATCCATTTAGGAAAGGTATCAGCAACTAATGAATGGGAACAAACATATACTGTGGGACTATTGGGAGAGTTAGGTACCTTTTTGGGATCGGAACAATTCCAAGAAAAATGACCTTTCTTTCCATAATTATAGCACTTCAGACTCACAATATTCTTTGGGCTGTGTGCCCGGGGAGGTTGATTGATTACTTTTTTCTTCGTGGCAGATTTCTGAGGTTTTATCGTCAACTTGCCTGACTTCTTGCTACATTTAGGGTTTCCCCCATGAGTAGAACAAATCTTGGCTGGGGGAGTAAGCTCGCAGGCTTTCTTCGTCAAGCTCATCGAGGTGCTTAGCTATATCAGCGAATGTCTTAATAACCATGTCATAAGACATTAAAGTTGAAGAAGGAAGCCATTGTCTGTCTTCCATATCATCAATTGAATGTATCTCATTGATGATATCTTTGACCTCAGGAATTTCGATCCTGCCTGTATTGAGTTGACGCATCAGGTAACTCACAATGCAGAGGCTTGTTTTGCATCTTAGAACATCTGTCTCATCTATTAGATACTGAATCTTCCTGGACCAGTTGTCATAGTTCAATCTAGATAACTTATCACTGGAAGAGAGCTCGTTTATCTTACTAGGGGGTGCCATTTTCCTTCATGTCTATTTTAAGGACATAAGGCACAATTTTGAGATTAGATTTTTCTTAGGAAATTTGAATTATATATTATGTTCAAAAATTTCGTTAATCTCATAATCATCACGCTTTATATAATCAAAAATCCCAATGAAAAACTAATTTCCATATTAAATAAAAAACACGCAGTAACATATACAAGGGCAAAACATAATTGGCCTACATAGGGGTTTTGCTGTAAAGCATCTTTGGTATACCTTTTAATTTGTTTTAACTAAACGGATTGGCACAAATAAATTGTTAACATATAACAATCTAATTTTCTTTTAATACATAATTAAAAGAAAATCTTCAAAATTAAAGTATATGACTTGGTACAGATGTAATCCTTAATCGATTCGGTATGTACTCAGGTAGGATTCCGGTACTAAATTTTCGGGAAATCTCTGCCTAACCAGTACTACCATTCCTCGTGAAGGATCCAGATGTCTGGTGGAGTCACAAAGGTTCCACTTAAGAACCAGCCCTAGACAATCACGCACAAGCACGATTAACGTGAATCTCTTTTGAAATTCAGGGTGATTATGACAATCCAAGATTTTGATTATCATAATTTAATTATTAACATGTAGTTAATAATTTTTCCATTAATTTTATTAGTTTGAAATATATTCTCTAATAAAATTAATATCTAATTCATGTAATGAATATAAGCATGATTTGAAATCAAATTGCACTTTAGCAAATAAAATAACTCCTAATCATGCATGCTACAAATAGAATTTAATTCCTAGTCATGCGTAGTAAGAATATTAATTTAATTGCACATAACAAATAAATAATTCCTAATTCATGCATAATTAAATATTTAACATATAAATGCTTATTTGGGACTCTATTTCAGTTTTTAACACATAAAAAATTGTTGGGCCGCAAAAACTGGCTGCCCAATGCTTAAATTGTTTTTTATTGACTAAATTGAGCATTCGTCCGCCAATTTTTCATTATATGGCCTAGACCATTCAAAAACTGCGGCCCAATGCAAAATGTCGGCCCATAGCTTATAAAATAAAAGGTTATTATTATTATTTTTTAATTATATTTTTAATATAAAATATAAAAGGTCAAAATTTTAGGTCTTTGACATATCTGTCGAAAACCTTGGCGGACGATTCTCTCGTCCGCCGCTCCGTCTTCACAACCGCATTCTCGACGGTCGTCGTTCCGTCGCAAATTAAGTCTGCCCGGTGCCATCTTCCACGGATCTCGTTGCTCCGTCACCGTGGTTTCGCCCAAGTGATGAGGTAAACGTCTCTCCCTCTTCTCTTCTCTATTCCGTCGGTTACCTTTCCCCGTCAAGAACGCGATCGTTCTCGTACAACCACAACATTTCTCGATCGATTCAACTTCGGTCAGCGAAGCGTGATGAACACGCGTCCTACCGAAGTTCCAGAAAATGACGGATCTTGGCCATATCTGTAGATCTGGGCAGAGAGTGAAGGGTGGAGCACGGCAATGTGCCATTACGCACAGCGGATGGTGGCGCGTGGCACACATACGCCACTCTGCACATATCTGATAGGTTGAAACGACTGGTCAATGACAAAAATATGGCTTGCGCAACACATGCAAGCCATAAACGCAGAGAACGCGCCGTTCCAATGCGGCGCGTCTACAAAATACATCGTTCCAACGTGGCCCGGTCTCACACGCCGGCGTGTGACGGACACGCGCCACCGTGAGTTTTGATCGGCGGCGGCTGGACTTTTTTGGAAGGACGGAAATCGATTACAAAAATCAATTTGGATTAAAATACCAAAAAATATACAGAACTTGATTTTTACGGAAAATCAGCTCTGATACCACTGTAATTCAATAACTGGAATGTATCTAATATTGAATTTAAATATAATAATCAAAATACGATAATGTTACCTTTTGCGGAAGCGTGATTGGATCGAATATCCGAGTAACGAGTTTACCAGAGTCTCGTTAGGTATTTACGAATCAAGTCTATGCCTCGTAGATGGTTAGGCAACAAAATAATTTTCGTATAGTTCATTTATCTCCTATCTCGAATGAATAAGTATGTAGCCTATTTATAGGAGTTGAAAATATTTGTTTATCCAGTATATAATTATTACATAAACGTTTATAACTATTCATCGTTTGAAAAAATGAATTCCAAATAGTAATCTACTATTTGAGCACTGTCCAACACATGAATAACGTGTTTTGCCTTACAGTAATCCACCCCTTCGGGTGGTAGCACCAAAATTGTTGCCAAAGCTAGCTTCTGCTTTAAACTTTGAAAAATATTTTGACACGCCCAATCCCACTGAAACATTGCGTTCTTTTGTCTCAAATGAGTGAGTATCTGCGCCAATTTACCAAAACCTTTGATGAACTTCTTGTAGAACCCGACCAATCCCAGGAAATTTCTAAGTTCTCGAACGTTCGTGGGTTTTGGCCAATGGGCAACCGATTCCACTTTCTTAGGATCAACTGCCACTCCTTCCTCTGTGATTACGTGCCCCAAAAATGCGACCTTGTCTCACCAAAACTGACATTTGGAGAATTGGCATCAAGTTTCATTTCTCAGAGTACTTGTATGACTATCATTAAGTTGTGCTCGCGTTGCTCCATGTTAGATGAGTATACCAGAATGTCATCGATGAACACTACTACAAATTTATTCAGGTAGGGGATGAAACACCTAATTCATGAGGTCCATGAATGTCGTTGTAGCATTAGTCGACCCAAATGGCATAACTAAAAGCTTGTAGTGCCTTTAACGAGTTTAGAATGTCTTTTTTAAAATGTTTTCTTCCTGTCTTTTTTGGAATGTTTTCTGGTAGGGGATGAAACACTTAAATTGCTAAAAGTAAGGGAGTTGAATGTTGATTCTCCCGATCAGACTTACTATGATAGTGAAACACATGAAACTTGGGTATTTGGAACATTATGCTCTAACACCAACAGTCGATCTAAGCAAAATGCGCAACCAACCAGTCCATTCTCAAGATGTAATCAACTCCACTCATTTCTAGGACTAGGTTGGCTTTCATGATATAATCCCTATAAAATCCATGTAAGGTATTTTTGCTCTTCGGCCTCTGTCTCATCTTGTACTGAGTCATCCTGTTCAAACAGGACATTGTGGGACATTTTGGGTCTTTGGGATATCCCCATCGAGGCTCTGACTCCCAGATAGCCAGTGGGATTAAATGGCGGTGGCCCCAATACTGAGTTGGAGGTGTGATGTAGGCTTTGATTTTGCAAGTTCATCGCTTGCTCAATGTAGAACATTTGATTTCTTAGGTCATCATATTGCTCTGCTGATTTTCTAATTTCATAGAATCTCATCTCCATCATCTTTTGTTGGGCTCCATCTTGTAAGTTGGAAACTTCTTATGGGTCGTTAATGACCTGTTTTCACGAGGTGGCACCCAAGGTATCATTCATGTTTTCCGACGGAACTTCTTTCTAGGGTAGTGTGGAGTGGGATTCATTAAGAGGGTAGCGAATAAAAAACACGGCTTCGATACCAATTGGAACGAATAGAATAGTCGTTGAACAAGTTAAGGACTTGTTTATCGGAGAAGGGAATTTAGATGTCTAACAGGGAGAGAAGATGATGTGAATTTTTGCTCGCAAAATATAAACGTAGAGTTAGGAACTTATTCTTGTATCATTATAAACACATGAATGACAACAATTTTGAAATTAAACAACAAAAAGTGATAGATTGTGCAAACCTATAAAAAGTTACACGAAATAGAAGGATAAAAAAGAACGGAGATGAAATAAACAAATTATGCCGTAGAAATCCGATCAAACATGGAACATCAAACCCTAGCCAACTACTATGCTAAAAACGGATGTAAACCGGAGGTCCAATCGAACGCCTACCAGAGAATCAACTCTATGATAAATACAAATATCATAGAATCAACTCTATGATAAATACAAATATCATAGAATCAACTTTTGCATATAACCTAAGATGCATGCAACCTAGTTCTCTTTAGAATAGGAATTCAATAAACAAAGAGATCTCTCTCAAAGCCCACAATGAAATTAACGGAAGAAATCTGTATTGAAAAGGGGTGAAATATGTATTTAAATAGGCTACAATTTTAATGGGCCTAGGATTCTAATCCTTAGGTCACCCACACGTGCAATATCTCATATGCATGATTTGTTCTCCATAGGTCACATACAAACTTTCAGTTTGAGAACTGATGTCCGACAATAATAACTCATCATTGGACAGTTCAAATGTGATCTTCGTTTGAGAGCATATGTCTTGTAAAGTTTTCTGTCACTAGTTAAAATTTCAATTCGATCAAAACACGTTCAGACCTCCGATCGCCAATAAAATCGAGACTGTGCACTGTTGCGAATAGCAAATCATGAACGAATAAAAGTAGTTTGTTCCAAAATTTATATCGCACGATCGGACCATTCAAATCTGATCCCCTTTCAACACAAAGATGCCCAATGAGTCCTCTGACTCCAGTTATAGTTTTAGACAGATCCAACTATGTTTGTGCATCTGATTGAAAGAAACCACGAAAATGTGCCTTGCTATAATTCACATTACAGAATCCAATTACTTTAAACCATGCAAGAATTCAAATTCGTCTCGGGCTTATAAGATTCTTATCATCCCCTCCCTTCTAGGAAGGATTCATCATCGAATCCAAATCTTTATGTGAATCAGTACTCTGCATAAGATGCTAACAAAATCGGAACTACTATTGAAGATCGTATCATTTTCCATTTCTTGAAAAAAATTTCGTTCTCCAATTTTGACTTTACGATTGACCTTCTCTAATAAATCATTAGGACCATTTACATAAATAATGCTAAAAATAGGACACATCCATTGCAAACCTGAAGAATGGTTTAGCTTCGAAACTATCTTTCTCCAAGTCTGATCTAGAAATCACACTCGCAACGACCTCTAGTGAACTATCAATGTCAAATGTTCCATCCAATCCTGTCCTGACGGCGCTGTATTCAAGCCTGTCGTGGGTTCTAGTACAAATCGAACAAGACGATCTAATTTGGATGTTGGACTCTTTCCCTTGTTTTCCTCAAGTGAAAAATCAGTTAAAGGGACTACCACAATGTCGGTTGGAGAACTCAAATTTTCTTATGGCTTCTTTACAAGAAATAAAACATCTTGTGATACAATTTTCTCTCTTCTTGAATAGGAAACTCGGTGATCACAATCTTGTATGCACTATATACATCTACCCCATCGGTCATCTTCTGATCAGATTCTGAAAGATCCTCTCTAGGCCATTGGTTCACTCCTCCTTTCGTAGATACAATTGATTTTGTACGATTATCCGCTGGTTCTCGAAGATGTCATTCAAACATCTCTGCATATGACAGTAATTCTTTAATACCATGACAGTGAAGGGTTTACCTATCCAATCGGCGCCAAATAATCTGATTGAAGCCATATATGAATCTAGCCTTGACTAACTCAGCATCTTCTTTTACTCCTACTTTCAATTTCAATGATATTTTCTCATGATAATATTCAATAATTGAACGATTACCTTGGCGTATATCTAGCAATTGATCTTTCAACTGACAAACACAGGAACCGGGAACATAAGCTTTCCTCATATGAATCATAAGGATCGTCCACATCTTAATCTGTGCCTCTAGATTTCGATCCCTATTCCGCTTTAAATATTTCCACCAAGTAGAAGCGTCATCTTTAAACTCAAAGATAGCCAATTTTACCTTGATACTATTTGACAAGTTATGAATCTCAAAGATTGCTTCATTCGTTCCTGTTAAGCTAGAAATGCTTTAGGATAAGGCTTACCACAAAATTTTAAGATGGCTGCTTGATATTTCTCAATAAATCTCGATCCTCAATCTGCCCTCGAATATCAACATGGAGATCCTCCTCATCCTCCTCATGGACGTGTACGTCTCGGATGGGGGGTCAAGGGTTGTGTCCTCTGGTGCAAGCAACCAAGCTAGTATCTCCTTGAACGTGGTCTCCAATTTTGTCACATGGTCATCCAATGCAGTGGATGTCAAACTACCATCATCATGTTCGTGATTTGCATCGTTATTTTTTTCATTGCTATCATATGCATTATAAACAATCAAACAAGCAATACAAAAATAGATTTAGTAAAAGCTCACTACCCCGAATGTAAACCCAAAAATTCACTCTTCCTAATTTCTCTTAAAAAAAAAGGTTTAGAATATAGTGAGGGGGGCAGGTTCTCTCGCTGTTACCACTATCTTTTCTCTTTCAAATTCCAATTTAAGTGCAATGAGACTAAGACTTAAAGAACTATTAATGGATGCAAATCAGACAAGAAACACGGTCAGCGAGACACTACAAATGAATCCAGAAGCAAGCAACTCAATACAAATGAGGAAGGAATTGAATGAAAATACCCCCAAAACTATGAAAACCACCAAGAAAAATTAAAATTACCTCTGTAGGGTGAAAGACAAGGTATTTTTGACCCACAACATTTTTTCTCAATTTTTTATTTTTAATTTTTTAATAAAATAATACTTTATTTTTTAATTATTTTTTAAAAAAAATCTTATGTTGAGTAGGACTAGTAAAGTGAAAACGAAATAGAAAAACGAGACTGCTAAGTCCTTACAGATGAATCCCGAAGATAGACTCCTAACAGGTTTTGGACTGGAAGGGGGCAATTTTCAAAATTCTGATATGGAAGAAAAGAAACGATTAGGATTCTAAATATATGAAAAAATCTCAAACAAGAATAATTCTGGCCTGCTCTAATACCAAACGAAGTGAATTTTTGCTCGCAGTAAGAACTTATTCTTGTATCAATATAAACACATGAATGATACAAATTTAAAAATTAAACAACAAAAAGTGATAGATTGTGCAACCCAATAAAAAGTTACACGAAATAGAAGGATAAAAAAGAACAAAGATGAAAGAAGCGTATTATGCCATAAAAATTCGATCAAACATGTAACATCAACCCCTAGCAAACTACTACGCTAGAAATGGATGTAAACCAGAGGTCCAATCGAACGTTTACCAGAGGATCTACTCTATGATAAATACAAATATCATAGAATCAACCTTTATATATATAATAAAATGCATGCAACCTAGTTCTCTTTAGAATAGGAATTCAATAAATAAATAGATCTTTCTCAAAGCTCACAGGAAAATTAACGTAAAAAATCTGTATAAAAAGAGGTGAAATATGCCTTTAAATAGGCTACAATTTTAATGGGTCTAGGATTCTAATCCCTATAATTTATTTGAGCCCTATCTAATTTAAATCCTATTAAAATTGGACTTTACCTAAGTAAGAAGCCATCCTAACTAAATTCCTAAAAAGTAGAAAATTACCTAATTACATAAATATTCAAAATTCTCACAAACTAATGGAATAATTTAATTGAAAGGCATAATAAGGAAAATGAACATCCTTCTTGGCAGCTTCTAACGGTGGCCATGGTCTCCCACATGTGCAATATCTCATATGCTTGATTTGGTCTCCATAAGTCGCATGCAAATTTTCAGTCTGAGAACTGTATGTTCGACAATAATAACTCATCATTGGACCGTTCAAATTTGATCTTCGTTTGTCAGCACATGTCTTGTAAAGTTTTCCGTCACTAAGTAAAATTTCAATTCGATCAGAACACGTTCAGACCTCCGTTCCCCAATACAACATAAACTATGCAATGCTGCAAAAAACAGATCATGAACGAATAAAAGCAGTCTATTCCAAAATTCATATCGCTCGATCGGACTGTTCAAATCTGATACCCTTTGAACAAGACGACGCCCAATGAGTCCTCTAACTCCATGTATATTTTTAGACCGATCTGACCACGTATATGCATCTGATTGAAAGAAATCACAAACTGCACCTTGTTGTAATTTACATTAAAGGGTCCAATTAGTTTAAACTATGTAAGAATCCAAATTCATCTTGGGCCTCCAACATTCACATTAGGAGATGATCAGAATTTGGAGGAACAAGATTTATCGTTCATCTACATATCCATCTCTATCGAAGAGCATACATTTATACCTACCATCGTGACTTTTTTCTGCATAATCTACTCAACTTTACATGACTGTCATTCATAGATAATGGCAACTCAATGACGGAAATAGTTATAGTGACTTGCTAAAAAATAGGGAAAATGATACGAACATGATTTAAATAATGAACTGAAAGGGACACGAATTCGCTAAACTAATTAACGCCTAATAACGTGGGCTAAAATCATGGATATCTGCTTAAGAGTTGTTCACTTCACTTGATGTTTTCTTTCATGGTCACTTCCTCGTCTTGCTTCCCCAATGAGTTGTTGCCGCGTCATTTGATCCATTCGCTGCAATACCAGTGGGATTTTGATATCCTTGTCCACAAGGATTGGGTATGCAAAAATGTTGGTTGATAAAGGATGTGTCTTCCCACGAAGCTTGGGATGGAGATGATCCAGACCAATGGACTAACAACTGCTTGATGGGGCCTTGAGCAGACTGTGTTGCGAGAGTTCAAGATAGCCATTGGATAAATTTGGGACTCGCCATTATGTTTGAGTAGGGGAAGATCGGAGTGGCTACTCTCTCTGTTTTTCAGTTTCTTTTTGAGGGACACGTGAAAAATTGGGTGAATTTTTTATCCTTCTTGTAGTTCCAACTGGTAAGCAAAAATTCCTTTTTTCGTTCCACAATTTTGTATTGGTCGTAAAACCTTGGAGACAGTTTCATGTGTTTCCGGAATTGAATAGAATGCTGGCGATATGGATGAAGTTTGAGAAAGAAAAACTGACCATCTTGGAACTGTCGCTCAACCCAGCCTTTATTTGCTAATAATTTCATGTGAGTTTGGGTTGTTGACAAATTTTCACGGAGCACGACTTGGAGCTTGTATCGTTGGCCAAGCAACTCAGATGTTCACACTGGGTTTTGAGGTGTCAATGTAGGGATCGAGAGATGATGGGCCTCATCACCTTACAGGGCCTTGAAAGGAGACATTTTTAGACTGGAGTGGCATGATGAGTTATACCAGAATTCGGCCAGTGATAACCATTTGTGCCAGGAGTGGGGTTTGAGGCCGCAAGAACACCTAAGATAAGTTTCTAAGCATCAATTTACTCTCTCAGTCTGCCCATCTGTTTGTGGGTGATCAGCAGGACTCATGACCATTTATGCCTGAAATCCGCATCAATTCCTTCTAGAAATTACTGAGAAATATTTTGTCCCTGTTAGAGACTATCTGATCTAGTAATCCGAGGAGCCTATATACTTGATCAAGGAATAACTTTGCTACTGTTTTAGCTGAGTATGGATGAGACAGAGATATAAAATGGCGAAGGGGTCTATTATTTTTACGTGTATCACTTCTGTCAGGTGAGCGTCCTTTGCATAACTCAGGATTACTTCTTCAACCCAATGAGCTTGATGAGTTGAGATGGCATGGATATTGGGACCAAACGTTGACAAAGCATCAGCAACCATGTTTTCCTTCCCTTGCGGTAGTGAACAATGTATGAATAGCCATGGAGTTTGGCAGTCATCTTTTGCTGTAACATGGTGTGTAGCCTTTGCTCCAAGATGTGCTTTAACGCTTGCTAATCTGTTTTAATGATAAATGTTGTTCCTTGGAGGTATCCACTCCACTGCTTAACTGCAAGAACAATAGCATACTCTTTTTCATAGGTGGATAGCGGTTGGTGGTTGGGGCCCAGAGCCTGGCTAAAATAGGCGATTGGCCTGCCTCCTTGGGTTAACACAACAACCACTCATCGGTCACTAGCATCTACTTCAATGATAAATGGCTGGGTGAAGTCATGAAGACACAAAAGAGGAGTTTTCATCATGGTTGCCTTAAGCTGTTGGAGGGCATGTCTCACAGATTCATGCCATCCGAATGTATCTTTTTTGAGGGGTAGTGTCAGTGATTGATTGATTGAACCATAGTTTTTGATGAATTTCCTATAGTATCCTATAAGACCTAAGAAACCTCTCAAGGATTTCAAGTGGCAAAGTCGTGGCCAGTTAACCATTGCATTGATTTTTTTTTTGGATTAGTGGCTACACCTTCTTTAGAAATGACATGCCCCAAGTAGTCAATGTTGTGGCAGCCAAAATAAAACTTAGACCTCTTGGCATGTAGGCTGTGGGAATGCATGACCTCCATCACTGCTCTAAGATGGTGCAAATTTTCTTTCCAATCTTTTCTGTAAACCAAGATATCATCGAAGAACACTAATACAAAACACTTGAGAAAGGGTACAAATACCTAATTCATCAAACTATGGAATGTGGCAGGAGCATTGCACAATCCAAAAGGCATGACTAGGAACTCAAACTGGCCATGGTGCATGATAAAGCTTGCCAAGGATGTGTCCTTTTCATCCATTCTGATTTGGAAGTAACCAGACATAAAGTCTAGTTTGCTGAATATTTTTGCCCCATGAAGCTCGTCCAAAAGTTCATCAATGACTCGAATTGGGTACTTTGATTTTATGGTGAGGTGAGACTGTTTAAGTGCTTGTAATCAACACACATCCTCAAGCCTTCATCTTTCTTCTTGACTAACAATAGTGGAGAAGCAAAAGGTGAGTAACTGCACTGTATAAGACCTGTGCTCAAAAGGTCTGTTATTATCTTTTCCAACTCATCCTTTTGATAATGGGGGTTTTTTATGGCACTTGCTTCTTAGTCACTATACTTGGGGTTAGTGAAATGTGGTGCTCTACGCCTCTCATTTGTGGTAGGCTCGTTGGCTCCTGAATAAGATCATCAAAGTCTTGTAGGATATCTTGCAATAACTCTTCAAGTATTTTGTAATCCTGAGAGCTTGTTTCTTCAATTAAGGTGATCGAACCTATACTGCTACAGATGATATTAGTGCAGGATGTGTTCCCTGTGATTAAATCAAGTGTATCAATACTCATGGAATTAGCTTCAATTAGTCCATCCACGCAATATATACTGCCAATAACCACAACACAGCCACTATTTATCAATTTTGCCATACCTTAAACTTAGATTTTGAGTTCCTCTGCATTCTTCACAACTTGAAGGAGTATATAACAGTTGTCACGGTGTAAGGCAACCATCATTGTTTCACAATCATAGAGTACCGGTCCATAGCTCTTCAACCAATCACCACCAATAATCAAATCATAGACATGTAAGGAAAAATTCTGTGGTGAAAAAGTAAAATGCTCACCTAGTACTGACCATTGAAAGTCCCTATAGACTGAGACGTTGGGGCTACGGACCCCAGCATCTACCTCAACCATCATAGGTGTTACCGCCTCTACGGCACAGTTAAGTCGAGTATCATACTTGTGATCCAAAAAATAGAGGAAAGTACCACTATCTATGAGAATTTGAAGTGGCCCCCCTTTGTGAAATCCATTGATTCTATATGTTGAAAATGATGTGTTACCACAGATAGAAGTTAGAGAAAGGGTCCTGCATCAATGATATCATCGTTCAGTAATTCTTCAAGATGCGAGTCCTACTCTGCTATATCCGTGCCAAGATCCCCCTTGCAAGGAATACAATTTAGTACTACACTTGTGGCTAGGTACATAGGCTATCCACATTTAAAACAAACGTTTTTCAATCCGCTCTTTCATATCGGCATTTAAGAGGAATTTCCTCCTCAACTAGGGTTGATTAAGGGGCATTTTGTTCATCATTTTTGAGTTCAGTTTCACAGAAGCTCCGGTGATCACGGTGTCAATCATAGGTAGCATTGGCAATTCTTGGCTTTTGGCTATGGAGTTTGCTTCCTTTAACGATGTGGGATGCTGTGGTTGGATAGCTGAGTTGAGAGCAGGATCAAGTAACCAATAAACTTGTCCATAAAGAACGCTTCACTATATTCCAATCTAAGAATCATAACTGTGGTGACCATAGCATCGAACCGCCTCATGAGATCATGTAATGATTCTTGGTTACCTTGCTTCAGACACATGAAATCTTCGAGACTGGTGTTGGGGTTTCCCCTATCGAACCTCACCAGCACAAACTGCACAAAAATAGACCAGTTGACAGTCTTGTGATACAATGACTTGAAACTAGGAATCTACATCACCTTCAAAGTGGACTTTCGCGAACTTTCAGCATAGGTGATACCTGAATAGATATTGAAGAAATTGATGGCTCACTCAATCCATGATAGAGGATTTCATCCATCAAATTTGGGAAAGTCCATGTAAGGTATTTTTGCTCTTCGACCCCTATCTACTTCATCTCGTATTGAGTCATCCTGTTCAAATAGGACATTGTGGGACATTTGGGGTCTTGTAGGTATCCCCATCGAGGCTCTGGCTCCCGGATAGCCGATGGGATTGAATGGTTGTGGCCCAAATATTGATTTGGAGGTGTTGACCCTGGATAGTCTTTCACTTAACATTTGGACTTGTTGATGTGGGCTTTGATTCTACAAGTTCATCGCTTGCTCAGTGTGGAACATTTGATTTCGTAGCTCATCATATTGCTCCTCTGATTTTTTGATTTCAGCGAATATCATGTCCAGCATCTTCTGTTGGGCTCCGTCTTGTAAGTTGGAAACTTCTTCTAGGTCGTTAATGACTTTTTTTCCCGAGGTGGCACCCAAGGCAATAATGTTTTCCGGTGGAACTCCTTTTTGGCGTAGTGTGGAGTGGGATTCATTCAGAGGGTGGCAATTTCTTCTCATGATGGGTTGAAAAAAAAACATGGGTCCGATACCAATTGTAACGAACATAATAGATTTGTTGAACAAGTTAACTCTTTATCTGAGAAGGGAATTTAGAGATCTAACAGGGAGAGAAGAAGATCCGAATTTGGAGGAACAAGATATATCATTCATCTGCATTTCCAGCTCTATTGAAGAGCATACATTTATACCTACCCTTGCAACTCTTTTCTGCATAAGCTACTCAACTAGACACGACTGCGATTCACAGATAATGGTGACTTAAAAATAGGGAAAATGATACGGCCAAGATTTAAATAAAGAATTGAAAAGGATACGATTTCATTAAACTAACTAACAACTAATAATGTGGGCTAAAAACGTGGATATCTGTTTAAGAGTTGTTCTCTTCATTTGACGTTTTCTTTCGTGGTCCCCTCCTCTTCTTGCTTCCCCAATGAGTTGTTGTCACGCAATTTGATCCATTCCTTACAGTAGCCCGCAGTCAAATAATGTATACGATGTAATATGTACAAAAACATGTGTTACCTGCAATTACATCTTCAAGATCTCCTACTTGTTCCAGGTTGTAACCCAAACATTAGAACGGATCTAATATTGGATATAACGGTAACAAAATAATACGATAAATGTTACCTATTTGTGGAAGCGTGATAACTGGATTGAGTATCCGGAACAAGGCTACCAGAGTCTCGTTAAATTCCCACGAATAAAATCTAAGCCACTCGGGTGGTTAGACAGACAGAGAAATTCCGTATAATCGTTCGTAATCGTTATTTCAAATGAATAGGCACGTAGCCTATTTATAGGCGTGGGAAGAGTACTCAAATAGTACTATTACTGTTTAAATAAGTTGGTTGGTTGGCAAACGTGCCAACCAACCTTCCTATTTTTTCCAACGCCTTCATTTTGTCAGGTTATGTTCCTAACTTTGCCAACACCCCGATGTCTGATTTCATCGAACAAAAACAACCAATCCACGCAAGAAGGAAAAAGAAAAGACTTACATCAAACGCTTTGATCAACGATTTTGAAATCTCAAATATAAGGGATCAACAGAATCTGGAATTTGGAGCAATAAAAATTATTCATCATTAAATTGAAAAGTGCCCTAAAAATCAATACGCCGGTAAACTGATTCCCTCCCATGAGTTGTACTTGTAGACTTGTAGGCATTCTACTAAATCTTACAAATGTTAGTTCTAAGGAGACTACGACATTCTCTCCTTGCCCAACTCCCAAGCACATTAAAATTTTTTAAGGCCCAACCCCCAATTGTGTCCTAAGACCAATCACCTAGGGTCTTGTGTATTAACACTTTAATATTTTTATATATGATTGCAGTAACCTTTAGTACTTGTTTATTTATATGCTTTATTAATAGCATTCCAATTAATAAAGTCTAGTATTGATAACTTAGAGTGTATCACAAAGAGGCCGTGTCTTTCCTGATGAAAGACTATTGGATGTTCAAGGCAGAAAAAGAACCCTGGCTCGCAGACATTGTCAATACCTAGCATGCAAAATCATTCCTAATGGAGCATCATGGCAATAGAAAAAGAGATTATTCTCACAAGTGTAACATTATCTGTAGGATGAGCCTATGATTTACAAATATTGCTTAGATCAGGTGATCGCAGATGCATCCTATAAGAATAAATGTACTCCATATTGACTCACTGTCATGCCTTAGAATGTGAAGGACATTTTGGAGGCAAAAGGACTGCAGCAAAAGTATTGCAGAGTGGATTCTATTGGCCTTCATTATTTAAAGATGATCACTCTTTTGTGACTACATGTGATAGATGCCAAAGGATGAGACGAATCTCACAAAGACCACTCTGATTAACTAAACATTTCTAACCTAGTATTAATGAAATAAGACATCACTAATACGGATAGTTTAGCATGCTCTAAGCCGATTCCTTTTGAAGAAAATAGTTGATCTCATTAATTATAGTTTAGTGACACTTAAGCTAGAACATGGATGCTTGTAGTTGTCAAGTACATTGGATGATCCATATAGAGATCGTCATTTTGTCGATGGTAGATACTCTAAAGAATAGTAGGTGTAAGTGATCCTTAAACTTGAGATCACCATATAGAGATCTTGAGTATGAATGCCACTCTTTGATTCTATTCGAAGTTACACCACAAATGGATAATTTTGGGAATGGTTTGAAGTTCGGAAGGATTGTGAATGATCAATAAAGGATTCACCACTCATAAAATGTCAGGAGGAGATATTCCTACTGCCATTTGTAAGAAAACATATAAGTTTAATTAGAAAGAGTGTCTAATTAGAACTTAATAATCAAGACTTCCATTACAATAAATCTTACGTATATAAATGAGGGTGACAAATAACCTCAATATACGAGATTAGGAACATGTTATTTGTGAAAGGATATTAATTACACGAGAACTAATTTTTGAAAGAATAGCCCCCTTCTATGACTATTCTCACTGCTTGAGTGCATGATGTTTTGATAGAGGTCACTCATAGTTTATGGACTAGTATTAGGGATTAATGAATTACTAGTGTTTAGTTCATTAACCATAATTAGATAATGTTAATTCTATTTCCATTTCCAAGTTATTGAGAATCTATATGGTCACACACATTAACATCATTCACTTGAGGGACTATTTTACAATTATCGAATTGTTTGAGGATTTTTCTGAAAAACAAAACGTTTTAGGTTTTTTTTGAAGTTTATGAAACTTCAAGGGCTTGTATGTGAACATGAGGCCACAAATATAATAAAGGAAAGTTTTTGGGATGTATATAAGATACATCATAATTCCACTAGTTGGTTTTAATATATATATTGGAAAATTATTACATAAAATTATATATGATATATACAATTGAGGTAATTATTCACCAATTAAAATACATGCAATACTTGCATGACATGTGTTTGGACATGTGTCAAATAATGGTTTAGATTTGGACATGTGTTTATATATTTAGATGAGTCATTAACACATATCATGCTTATATCAAATGTTGGTCTAGACTTGGATATATGTTTGTCTCCAAAGCACAGACTCTTCTATAAATATCCTAGCATATCTATGTTTGAGAGTTTGATATTTTTCATAAGTCTTAATAGAATTTGAGTTATTTCTCCTTGTTTTCTCTCTTGACTGAAAGTTGCGAGGAGTTTTGGGATAAAAACTTGAAAAGGTTTCTTCTCCCTTTTCTAAGACTTGAATTGCAAGAGCTAGCACACTTGTGCTCATATATAAGTTGTACATTCAGGTGTATAAGAAGATATGGTTTGAACTTCTCTAGAGGGTGCACACTTGGGCATCTCAAGGAAGGAAACTACTCTCAAGAATAATCATTTTACAAGAGGTATAAAATTTCTTTCCACTCGTAATTTTAAGTTGTGTAAATTAGCAGGATCCATAAAAAAGGATTTTTAGAATTTGTTTTTGCATGTTTGCACACACAATGTTTTACGCTTCCACATGATATATGCAACACGCACATAGAATAGATTTATGGAATTCCTACACCAAGTACATTAAAAAATTTATAGCCAAACTCCCAAGCACATTAACATAAGTCCCAAGATCTAGGGGGCCAAGACCCCTATCCCTAGATCCGCCCATGATTGGAAGGAGATTGTAAATAGGGGTGTGTAGGGAGAGGGAGGATGACAATGGAAGTGGAGGTGGAGGAGGGAATCACGTGAAAGAGAAAAGAACTCATTGTTGGATTTAACAAATACTCTTACTCATTCTAAATTTTAGGAAAAGCTAGAGCTAGAGACAAAATCCAGAAGGACTTTACATTACAAAGGCTGCTACAAGATAATTATCGATAAGCAACCTAATTCATACACACCAACAAAAGTATCCATTTTTACTTAGAGGCTGATACAAGAAAGATCCTAAGTAGAGGTAGGCATACGATCCTAGCTAGATAAGCCCACCCCATCTGCCTTGCTTTTTTTTTGCGAGATACGGGCTGGCATTGCCCGTTTCTTGTAGCACCAAGCTGGCCCAACTCATATACATATATGGGTCGGGATAGCCTGGCACGACCAGCATGTCGGGCCATGACAATTTTTGGGGTTAAATCCTATATATTAAAAAATATATTCCCACATAGTTGGCTTGACTACTGCTATGTGGGCAACATAATTCCGACACAACACTACACTATGCACTTGGGAATGCTGCGCAGGAATGGTTGGCTTGAGTTATGGAAATTATATTGGCACAACTTGATATGGCGAGTCTGAAAATCTCGTAATAGTTGCATTTTCAACGGCATAGACCGACTTTTAGTCATGTGTTGGAGTAAACCAAAGTTTGTATTTGGATTTGGGTAGAAACATACAATCATCTCAGTGCAAGATTGGAGATTGGTTTAAAAATCCTAAACTTTGTATCATGTTTAGGTAGTTTGCGTATTTTTTTCAGGGACTTTATTCTTGGCTTAAGCCCACAACTAATACAAATTATAAACTTTTTAGATCCAGAAAGAAGATGGTTCAATATAGGAAACCAACCAATAAGTTTAACCGAGTTCATTTCACCGATGTCATAAAAATACTTAAAACAGATTAAGTTAAACAAGTTCTCTAGCAGAAGTTTCATCAATCTTCAACAAGTTTACAAGTTATAGAATAACCAGCATTAGTTTCTAATAGTTCAACAATCCAAGTTAAATATGAATATATGTTCTCCCTCTTTGTGACTTTGTGTGAATATGGTTGAAAGCAATCAAATAAACCAAGCAATAATTCTAAAACAAAAATAAAGAGCTTACAAGCACAAAACACAATCACTTTTATGGCAAAAGTTTTTTCGTTGTGGTAAAGAAAAAGCACGAAAATATAGCCCACCGAAATATCTCCACTACCAAAGAATAACAAGAGTACAATGTCTTCTCTAGATGATACTAGAGGCAATACAACATATTCTTAATAACAAAGAATTTTTTTTGTTGAAATACATGAATAAACTAGATGAATAAATATATGTCTTAATGATCTTCATGTGGGCAAAAAGGTTTTGGACAGGCCATTCTTTTTTCTCAATAAACATTTTTTTGATAAGCCAAAATTCATTAAATAAATATTTACAGAAAAAACATCCAACCAATAAGAGCACAACTCGCTTTTTAGACTTCTACCAACCAAGTATGATAAAATAAATACATCAATGATCTTTATACTCCACTGCTAAGCAGGTTACCCGTATATATTATTTTATTACTTGCCAAGGTTCATAGCTGTCAACTTATCATCCCCTGATGGTACACAGCTCACCTAAGACTTTTAGAATACGAGCAACATGTGTCTTTACTGTCAACATATCAATCCGTCAGTCGTATCTATTATTTTATTATTTGCCAATGATCGTAGCTGGTACCTTATCGTCCAATGGACGGTACATAACTCACCTTTGATTTTTAGAATACGACTCTGGGCTGGTACACAGCTCTGCCTGTGTGCCTGGACGCTTTCAGAGGTTGAGAGTGATGTATTCTTTATCTGGTGTGTTGATGTTCGGTTGTGATGTCTCTATGTCCAGAATTTAAGTTACAATCTCCAAGATTTCAGCGCTCCTCTGTATCGAGGCCATGTGTTAGTTGCTGAGGCTACCTCAGTTTCTGTCATTTGTAAGCGAGGGAAGAAATCCTGCTAATATGGAATGCATGTTTGCCTGTGCTGCCTTTTCCATTTTTGGCTTCTCTTGTCCCTACCTGTACCAAGCATATGTACTCTGATAAGATGCGCATCATAATATACAGACAATGAGTAAAAACAGTGGGGTGGGGATATATAGTTATAGCAAGCTCTATTGCCAAATGCTCTTGCCACCCGTCTTGATTGCCAGGTTTACAAGTACTCTTGCCACCTGTCTGGATTCCTGTTTATGTTGCTCCTGTCACATATTAAATCTCATGCACGTTTCTGGGCTCAGGACCCAGTCTACCAGATTGAAAGGAAACAAGTGGTTTGTTCTTTTGTCTTTTAACCACAACCATGTGGAGTGTTGTATGATTTGAGTAGTTTGCAGTAGTGGTCTCCTTAGCTTGGAAGTGTTTTTGTTTCTGTATTTCCAGACCTGCCAGGCTGTGGACAACCATATTGACTTCCATGCGCAAGGATCTACACCGTGTGGTCTCACAGAACAAAATTCTGAAAATGTAGGTGCCTGCAGTATGTTTTTGTGTGTTTCCTGAATCACTCCTTAGCCATAAATATATTCCATTCCAAATCTGCACAGAGACTAAGCAGTTAGAGAACGAATGAGTAATTGATTCATCTTCAGTACCTGAATGGCAGAGTGTGCATGTAAGGGGTTTCCCATCTGATATGATGTTCCTGTGCCTTAATACTGTTTTCACAGGTAAGCCTTCTTGGAGGAGCTTCCATCCGAACACCATTATTTTTTTAGGGGTTATCTTGTTCCAGACCATGTGTAGGAGGGCTTCTTCTTCAATG
>JAOWBN010010147.1:0-11016 GCA_028565015.1 Pinguicula moranensis | reverse complement strand
CCACCTGAAATTGATCAAACTGAACAAATTACACAAACTGTGGATCCTGAAGAAATTCAGGAACTCACAGATATAGGCACATCCCAACTCTCCACCTCAGACATTGTTGCTTTAAATAGAGGGACTAGAAATAGGAGATCACCATCTAAATATGTAATTTTTGTTGAGTTGTTTGATTATGCTATCTCTATTGGTGATAATCTCTGTGTTTTGACCTTGAAACTTATAGTGTTGCAATTTCTTGTGAATTCACTTAAGAAAAATCAGACTTGAACATTAGTTCCTAAACCTACAAATCAGAAAACAATGGGATGTAAATGAGTTTATAGAATAAAAGAAGGAACACTTTCTACTGACCCAAAGTTGTTTAAAGCTAGGTTAGTAGCTAATGATTTTTCTCATAGAGAATGAACTGACTATAATGAAAAATTTTATCCCATTGTTAAGTACAAAACAATCAAAATAATGCTTGCATATGCTGCATGTTTTAATCTTGAAATTGACTAACTTGATGTTAAAACTTCTTTCTTAAATGGAGAATTAGAGGAAGATATTTTTATGGAACAATCATTAGGTTTTGTTGAATAAAAACAATCTATTTTTGTATGTTTGTTGAAAAAATCATTATGTGGATTAAAACAAGCTCCTAGTAGGGTTGGACATTCGAAATTCCGAATTCCGAAAAGGAAGCCCTAGAATGTGAGTTCCGAATTCCGAAATACAAATCGTTTCGGAAATCGCATTCCATTTATGAAATAATTTTGGATCGGATAAAAAATTTCGAATTTTGAATTCCGAATGCCTAGGCCTAGCTCCTAGACAATGGTATAAAAGATTTGATTCTTTTATGTTAAATCTCTGATTTAAAAGGAATAGTTATGACTCATTTTTGTATTGTTCTAATTCTGAAAATTCTTCAGTATTTATGTTATTATATGTTGATGATATGTTGTTAATAAGTAAAAATAAGTTTGAAATAGATAATTTAAAGGCTATTTTAAGTTCTGAATTAGAAATAAAAAATTTAGGTGAAGCTAAGAAAATTTTAGGAATGAAAATTATTAGAGATAGGGAGTTGCTAACTTTAAAATTGCACCAAACTTCCTATATGACTAAGTTATTCAAGAAATATTTGTTAAATAAATGTAAATATGTTACTTTGCCAATTGGTGCCCATTTTAAATTATCTAGAGATTAAAGTCCAACTACATCTTCTGAAAATGAAAAATTGAAAAAATAAAATACCTTATGCTAACTTGCTTGGCTTTAATGTATGCAATGGTTAGTAATAGGCCAGATATTGCATTTGCTGTTTCTTTGTTGAGTAGATTTTTGTCAAATCCTGAACTTGAACATTGTAATGCATTGAAATGGACTGTAAGATACTTGATAGGAACATTTGATATAGGGTTATGTTTTAAAAGGAGAAACTCTACTTTGAATATTTGTGATTATGCAGGAGACTTAGACTCTAGAAAATTAATATCTAGTTATTATTTTCTATTTTATGGGAACTGTATTAGTTAAAAATCTCAACTTCAACCTTTAGTAGCTTTATCAACCACTGAATCTGAGTATATAGCATTAGCTGATGCTTCGAAAGAAGCTTTATGGCTTCATGGTTTAATTAGTGAAACTGAAATTTCAAATTCTAGTGTGTTTATTTTGTGTGATAGCCAATCTACAATGTATTTGAGTAAGAATCCTGTTTTTCATGAAAAAACAAAACATATAGATGTAAAATTTGATTTTATTAGAGATACTTTAGCTGGAAATGTGATTAAACTTGAAAAAAAATTAAAAATGATGAAAATGCACACACGTCATCATTATCACAAAATATTCTTGATAAGTTTGACAATAACAGCATCCGAAGACAAAACCAATTTCATTTGTGTACTGAATGACGCCAGTCGCCAACAACAAGCGCACACGGTTTGCATCTCTCCACTATTGTTCCATCTAATGCATCCTTCAGCTATCTTTGTTTGCGGCGATGATTTCTCCCATACTTATGGTTTACTTTGATGCTTATGCAAATAATAATAATAATAATAATAATAATAATAATAATAATAATAATAATGGAAACAGGAATGCTTAATGCAACGTGAAGATGATAATTAGTATTGAATCAACTCCTTTATAAACTACAACTTGAAGAGAATAATATATTCAAATGAATATACAAGATATAGCTATATTAATGCTCTTTCAACTGTTTCCTAACATTGTTAGAACCTCCTATTTATAAGTAGCATTACCAGAATTATTTTCATAATTTCGTCTATCCGACAAGTGAACAAGTTAAAAGCGTTGTGGGGTCATCGTATTAGAGAGATAAGATACGAATCTTATTGTGTTCTTATAGTCATGTCGGCTCTTTTGAACTTGGACTGATCGCACCAAGCTCATCTTTCGAGGGACCTCTTATTCCATTACTTCGAGAAGATTCATCCTATTTGGCCTTCTAGAATAGTCATTAATTCAAGTTTATCTATGGCTAGAGAGTGGGGCCCTTCATGCACCCCATGGTGATGTGTGATGGCTAGAAGACTCATTTTTCGGAGGATAATTGGACCGGTTTGGGTGGTCACATTGAACATTTATCAAGATTATATTGGCATGCGGCGGACAAAGGTATACTTGCGATGGATAAATGGTTATTGGCCGATTCCTCATGGCAAATTATTTGGAAGTGGCATCAACCACTCTGCCGCCGTGATGCAATTTTGTTGGATGAATTAAATCTACAGCTGCAAGGTTTATATCCGAAGCAAGGCCAGTATTTTGGGCATTGGGTGGACATTTCGGCTCGTAGTGGTTATGATGCAATTACTAAGGAAAAGAATTCACTTTTGGTGTTTAATCTAGAACTATATGAGGTGTGGGAAAATAGATCGCCTTTCCGGGTGATGGCTTTTTGTTGGAAATTACTTCAGTCTTGACTCGCAACAATAGATAACCTCATCATCAGAGGTATGTCTTTTTCCTTGGATATCCGTGTGTGTTTCTTCTGCAAAGAAAGTCCGGAGAGTATCCCACATCTATTCTGGATATGTGTATGTTCTTATGGCCTTTGGTGTGCAATATATAAGTGGTTGGGATATACTTATGTTAGTCCCAACTTACCGATCGAACACTTTCAAGCACATGTGGGTATGTCAGCTTACAAACGAGGGGAAGGTCTGTGGAAGGCAATCTGGCATTGTACAACTTGGATAATATGGAACGCTAGAAATTATCAAAGATTTCGAGCTGGTACTTTTGATCTTGATAAACTTTTGGAGCATGTACAAGAGCAAGTGTGGTTCTGGCACACGACTTTTGAGAAGGCGCCGATTGGTATGACTTTAGCAAACTGGATTATGCACCCACGAACTTGTATGAGCAATTTCTTTCCGCCGTGACGCTGTATAATAGCTGCAGGGATGGTTGTAGCCTAAAAGGTAAACACCATTGCCATAGGATGTGAGAAACATTCTTTTGTCAATTTAATTTTTATTAACCATAAAAAAATAACTCATTAATACTTATAAAAAAATGTATAACTCATTAACTTGTATAATTTATAAATTTATTATATAACTTATAAGTTATATAAACTTATATAAACTCTATATTTATATAATTTAAATTTTATAAGCTATACAAGTTTAAAAACTTATAAACTTAAATAACTTATAAACTTTTTAAATTATAAATCCTAAAAACTTATTTTTTTTTTAAACTTATATAATTTATAAGACTTATTAACTTTATATAAACTTGCTTATCAAAAAAAAAACTTTAGATAAGCTTGCATAACCTATAAATTTATACAAACTTTATTTTTATATAAGTTAAAATTTATAAGTTATTCAAATTTATATAAAAAATTTAAGGTTGATAAATTATATAGTTGATAAGTTATACAAGTTCTAAAGTTTTATAATTATAAATTAAAAAAAGTTTATAAGTTATATAATTTTATAGTTATTACAATTCATATAATTTTTTATAAGTTTAAGTTACATATATTTTTAAGTTTAAGTTTTAAGTTTATAACTTTTCAAAACATAAAAAACATTAAAAAAAAAAAGTTTGAATTGTGATTTTGGCTGGATTCTCGTCGATTTTTTGCCGGATTTCTGTCGGAAATCTCAAAAATGGTTTGACTGGCCCAAAAAAGAATTGTTTATAAAAAAATTATTTCGGCCGGTTAAAACCTCGTAATTTAATTTTTTTGATTTTTTTTTGCAAAATCTCTAATTTTTGGAACCTCCGATTTGAAAACCGCCGATTTTAAAAACTTTCGATTTT
Source organism: Pinguicula moranensis (assembly GCA_028565015.1). Lineage (NCBI taxonomy): Eukaryota > Viridiplantae > Streptophyta > Magnoliopsida > Lamiales > Lentibulariaceae > Pinguicula > Pinguicula moranensis. The sequence goes on along the minus strand of JAOWBN010010147.1, from coordinate 6,714 downwards.
AACCGATTCGAAAACCGACGATTAGCCAATTTTTGGTTCAAAATACCCATATCTAAATAGAGCCAAACATGTAGAGATTTAGATTTTCATCAAAGAAAAGTTGAACAGTGGACTATTGGAGTTGAATCGCATAGCTATCAAGGAGCAAATTGCTGATGCGTTGACCAAAGGCCTTAGTTCCATAAATCTAGAAAAAATTTGTAACAAGATGGACTTAATTGATATCTTTTGCTCATTTTGAGGGAGGGTGTTACTATTTATATTCTAGTTCGTATAGTGTGGTGATCTAATTATAGTATTTGATATTTATACGTTATTTAAACCTGTGGGTTAGTATTCAATAAACAAGCGGTCCATTCCCAAATCTATTATATAAAGCGGCAATGGTCCACGTCACTTTCCGGGTTATGTAATCTTCCGGGTTTCTTTCCGGGTCGGAAAGTGACGTGGACAAATCTCATTGGTTAAAAGAGAAAATCTAGGATTATTTCATCGGAAGGAAAACATTTGCAGTTCCGTGCCCTGAGGGCACGGGCAATACCTAGTTAAGTTTAATTGGAGCATCTGGCAATTGATTTGTTAAATTTTGCAAATAAATAATCTTTTGAACTTCAATTTCACATTGTGAAGAGGATTACAATGTGATAGTAATGATTTATGCCAGGATATTGTCTTTTTCAACTGTTTATTTTCTCCCCTAATGTTGGAAAAATTGATTAATCAAATGACAATCAGTAAATCTTGATGTAAATGAATCTTCAGTTGATGGTTCTAAATATTTAATTATTAAGGAAGATTCATATCCAACATATATTTCCATCCTCCTTTATGGGGTCATCTTTATGCATTGTGGAGGAGCGATTGGTACAAATACCGCACATCCGAATATTCTTAGATGAGAAATGTTTGGTTCTTGACCATAAACCATTGCATCAGGACAAAATTATTATAACTTGTTGGCCAAATACGAATAAGTGTTACCGCATGTTACTTGCATGTCCCCAAATAGATATGGGGACTTTAGAATGCATAAGCATTGACCTTACAATCAATTAGAGACATTTAATAAATAATTTAGTTAAACCATTTTGTGTATGAACATGTGAAATATAATGTTAAATGGTTATCCCAATTGATATACAATAGCCATTGAAAACTTGTGATGAAAATTTAGCAGCATTATCTAGGAGAATTTTCTTTATTGAAAAATCAAAAAAATGAGCTCGCAAGCGAATTATTTGTGCAAATAATCTTGCAAAAGCTAAATTGCAAGTAGATAATAAGCATGCATGCGATAATTAGTTGATGCATTAATTGGAACCATAAATTATATAAATAGTCCGCATGGTGGGTGTATAGGCCGACACATATTTTCCTGAATTATTTCAAAAAATGTAGGGTTCTCATACCCAACTTCGTTTAATGAAATTCTTGTAATCAATTTGCCCTAAGAGCAAGCAACATATGAAAATTCACTGGTTTAAAAATCTTTTGTTTTTTCATTAAATAACCACATGAATTTTCTATAATTTTTCGCATCATAAATGATTCGAGATGACCCAATTGATCATGCCAAATTTTGAAAGTTCTAGTAGTCTTTACACTTTCAACAGCATAAGTTTCAACTATTCTAATTGTTGTGTAATACAATCTAGAATACATTACGAGTAATCTTTCTAATATATATTTGTTATCTGAAATTATTGATATAATGTATAAGTATTTTTTCATCTTTTTAGTTCATAGTCTCGATATGATATCCATTTCGACGAATATTTTTAAAACTCATTAAATTTTGCCGAGACTTAGATGAAAATATGGCATCATCAATTGTGATGGTTGTCTCTCGTGATAGTACAATTTGAGCTCTTCCGGAGCCTTCAATTAATTTTGACCTATCAGATATTGTATTAACATATGCTTCTCTTATAGATAGAAAAATAAAATATTTTTTATTGTTGAGTATGTTGTGTATTGTTGCACTGTCTGCGAGACATGCATCTTCCTCATTTGATTTAGATAAATCCATGGTCATCTTCAATAAATAAATAAAAGTAAGAAATAAACGAAATCAAACTTATAATAAAGTAACGATTACATAATAAATTAAGCATAATACTGAGAGTTAGATAAAATATGAAAAAAACTTAGATATGTTTGTTACTATTCATAGGATCAGTGTGGACAAAGAAATCAGCAACATCTAAATGTGTTACATCAAATTTGTCATGGAAGAAATCATCTTGAACAAAATTCATTTCTTCATTCGGCATTGAATTTTGAACAAAGTTTGTCTCTACATTCTTCCCTTGAGCTTTTATTGAAACTTGATAGACATTTGCAAGGTACTTTGGTGTACGGCAGGTACGAGACCAATGATGGTTCATCCCACATCGATGACAAATATTTTCTACATTCTTGCTGCCATGAGATTCTTTTACGACCTTGTAAATTTTTATTTTTCTCCCACTTCTGGTGGTTATTTGTATTATTGGAATTATTGCTGCGAAAGTAAGGATGATTTCCCCGATTTCCACGTCCACGACCACGACCATGGTGGGGGCCTTGGTTAAATGTATTTGCATTGACTTTTGGAAATGGAACAGAACCATTGGGACATGATTGATGATTTTTTATTAGCAACTCATTATTTTATTCAGCCACAAGAAGACACGAAATTAGTTCGTAATACTTCTTAAAACCCTTTTCACGGTATTATTGCTGCAAGAGCATATTAGTGTCATGAAAAGTAGAGAGTGTTTTCTCTAGCATTTCCTGATCGTTAATCTTTTCACCACATAACTTCAGTTGAGAACTGATTTTGAACATAGCAGAATTGCATTCGCTTATAGATTTAAAATCTTGTAAGTATAAATGCAACCAATCATAATGAGCTTTTGGAAGTATCACCATTTTTGGGTGATCATACCTCTCGTTGAGGTTTTTCCAAAGATTTACAGAATCTTTTATAGTAAAGTATTCTGCCTTGAGCTTCTCATCAATATGGTGACGAATAAATAGCATGGCTTTAGCCTTATCTTGTTGAGATGCTTTATTTGCATCTTTTATGGTCTTTCCAAAACCCATAGCATCTAGGTGGATTTTCGTATCAAGAATCCATGACAAGTAATTCTTCCTGGTGATGTCCAAAGGCACAAACTCAAGTTTGGAAAGATTAGACATTATAACAATAATTAATTAACTTTATTGCCCTTAAGAAAGAAACCAGATTCGGTAACTATAAAGTAATACTTGTTATCGACACAAAATTTATGAGTAGGGAGTAAATTAGCGGAAGCATTTGTACAATGAAGAATACGGGATAAATGTAAAGGCTTTATAAGTTGATTGACACTTAAAGAACCAGTGTTCATGATTTCCAAACCTGCACCATTACCTACAGCGACCGAGTCAGATCTGGAGTAGGATTGCTGCTGCGCGAGGGGAGCAGTACCATTGGCAGTATGTTCATTGGCGCCGCTATCAACGAACCAAACGCTATCATCAACATCAAGATTAGTGTGGGCAGCTAAAGCAGCAAGACTAGCAGGAGGATGTCGACCTTGAAATGCAAAATTCATACGCTGATAACAATCGAGAGTGGTATGAAAATACTTATCGCAAATCTGACACTTGACCGCTCCGATGGAGGAATTATTTGGCTGTCCGTCAGTTGCTAAAGGGCCAGGAAAACCTGGACGAGCACCAGGCCTACTGAAAATTGAATTCCCAGAAGGCCTACCAAAGCCCAAACCACGTTGGCCCATGGAATGTCGCCCACGTCCACGCTGGGTTTGGCCTCGCTGGAGCTGCGCAGGTTGAAGAAATCTCGGCCCATTAGAGGCTGATCCAGTGCCAGGAATAAAACATGATGGCCCACTACCAGGACAAAACCAGAATCGCCGTGAACCTGCTGTTTCGATCCTCTGCCTGGATCTCGAGCAGAACCGTGGAACGCCGCGGGTTCTGGGATCGGAGCGGGAAGCTTCGACGCATAAGACAATAGGGATTTCTCAAACAAATTCAGGGCCATGGGTTTCTTAGCGCGAAGAAGATTAACACTCGCCATAAAAATATCAAACTGGGGGTGTTATCCCCCAGCGATGTATGAGATCAATTCATCATCAGAGATATCCATTACATTCATGCGGAGTTCCGCAACAACCAATTTTGCAGCATCAAGGTAATCACTGCAGGAGCGAGATCCTTGTGACATGGTCTGTAATCGTCTACGCAGATCAAATTGATATGTTCGGTTTTTTCCTGCATACTTCTTAGTCAAGAAGAGCCATACTGCTTAAGCATGTTTTAAATGAAAAACCAGTTGAAGAACACGATCGGTAGGCATGGAATTGATCCAGCTTAAGCAATATTGATCCTTATTGTACCAAATCACATAATCGGGATTGCTCTTTTTCAGCTCAGTTGTGTCTCCATTGGGTGTTGGATCGAGAAATTCAGGAGGAGATTTCTCAGATCCATCAATGATCGCCATCAGGTCATTGCTTCGTAAAATCGGAACAATCTGTGATGCCCATACAAGGTAATTTAGGCCATCACATTTGGTGATAACAATTGGTGGTAAATTTGGTGAATTGAACGAAGAAGAAGCCATATGATTTGTGGGAAGAGAAACTGGGTGGATATCCCGTAATGTTCCTGAATGAAGTACCCGTAATAACACAAATAGAATTGACGAGAAACAATTGAGAGATCTGGCGTTAGCCGTATCGCTCCGATACCATGAATGGATTGAAGAAAGGTTGAAGAAAGATCACTGTAAACAGTAAAATAGGTTGGATCTTCAATAATCCTAACCTTGTATATTGACATGTATATATAATGTACATAAACAGATAAATTTCAATTCTAACTATGTTCGATATATTAGCAACTAGGTGGGGTCACTACTATCACATTTGATATTATCTGTTGTGTTAACACGGTTCTCAGTCTCACACTATAAATACCACCCATTCGATTCCCATTACTCCATTGGCAATAACGATTTATCTTCCATTAGTATTATCATAATAGCTATGGCAATAATTTCAAAGCTTGTTCTAGCTCTCTTCTTATTCATCTACATCACCCAAGCTCATCAAAACGTACGTGCAGTTTTATGTGGTGGCCTCTTGTTTTTTTAATAAAAAATCATTTTTACCCGTAAATCTGTATTCACCTCGTCTCCTTCATTTCTATGCAGTCTCAAGGCTTGGATGATGCCAGCGCGGTGAAACGTGATGGTCTGGCAGCTAATATTAGTGAGTATTTATGTTTTGTATATACTATTTTATTTATTTGGCGCTTAAATGTCGCACATCGCAGATTGCAAGGCGGAGTGCGCCAGGAGGTGCCAGTTATCGTCCCGGCAGAACCTGTGCCACCGTGCTTGCGGCACGTGCTGCACCCGGTGCAGCTGCGTGCCGCCGGGCACTTCGGGCAACACGAATTCCTGCCCGTGCTACGCAAAGATGACCACACACGGCGGACGGAAGAAGTGCCCGTGATTTCATAATCTCTGTTAATAATGATGGGGTTGAGGATGCACTGCATGTTTTCGGTACACTAAACATGGTTGTGTTTAGTTATATGGGAAGGTTTTAAATAAAGGGAAAATAGTAACGTGATTGTTTACGACGGAAAATAATTAAAAGAAAAAAAGGTTTCGACTTCATATTTATCAGTAAAAGTACCTCCCAATTTCGGAAAGGATCACACGAAGGGAAGGACGGTCACTATGGATACGTGTCAAGGCATCACTCTTTATAAGACAAATCTTCCAGCCGGTTCAGTTTTGTCCTCACTACAAGTGCTATCCAGCTATGGCGAAAAAAATAAAAACAATAAAACAACTGTTTGTGATTTTATTTTATCAAGTATTTTGGCATACATCTTTTAACAGCTGTGCTCGTACAGAAATTTCAAGGGTAATAAACATCACAAGCATGGGAAAACTAGGATTCCACAAAAACTTCTGAAATAACAAGATCAAATGTAATAATAAAACTGTGTTTTACATCGTACAACGCTGGCTGGATCAACCCAGAGTACATGATCCCTTTACTGCTGCTTCTCCAACTCACCCATCCTCTCTATGAGGCGAAAAGGTGAAAAAATATGAAGAGGTTGATCGCTAAAAGTAGATGTTCTAGATACAGAAGATAAAAATAGTTTGGAAGTTCCATCTTCCACTTCTATAACTCTACATAGTATACAGTACCTCATAAAACCAACTATTCATCAAGATACCAAAAACATGATACAACGCTACAAGGTTGTTGAAAGTTTTACGTGTGCTTAATGGTCTATGGTTCAGGGTGCGTGTTTAAGAATTTGTGTGTTCATGAGTTGGATGATTGCCCGATTAAAAGAAAAGTTCGTTCACAGGTGGTTACCTTCTTGCTTGTTTCTTGCAGCTCCCCAGCAAGTATGAATTCATCTAGTATCAGATATACCTTAAAAGGAGTAGAGAAACCGAACAAAAATCATCATCGGGGTAGCAGTAATCACATAACAAATCTGACTTACAACACAAATCTTACAATGTCAGCAGTATCAATAAAGCACAAGAAACAGCACAAACACGGCAATCTGTTGTGTGCAGTTTCAAGAGAATGCACAAAACAGCATCATGCCTTGTGGAAATTGAAGACCAAATCAAGCTCGCATACGTTGCTGAAAAAATGATCCAGTATCTCGACAAACAAGTGA
>JAOWBN010010136.1:0-11017 GCA_028565015.1 Pinguicula moranensis | reverse complement strand
ACGCTACACACCTTGTTGTGGACGAAGCAACGAGTATGAAATAGATTCTCCCTTTCATTATACTCCTCCTCTTGCACGTGCACAATTTTTGTGGAGAACAACAAGTTGTTAGAAGACATGATGTACCTGCAATAAATAAAGTGAGAAAACGAAATTTTCTCATCACTCGCTCATGTGTTTTTACTCAAGAATTGTCTCAACTCTCGTGTATGCACTCAAATGGTTCTTTTCACTCTAATGATGTCACCTCTTTCGCCTTTTTCCACTCTTAGGACCTTTTCCTTTCGCCCATTCTCAACCCTCTTTGGAACTTAATCCAAGCTTGCTCAAGTCTAGCAACGGTTACTAGAACCGGAACTTGAGGAAGTAGATTATTCTTCCAAATGTTGAAAACACACGAAAACTCAAGATGAGTAATAGAACAAAAATGAACCAATGGAATGAACAAGTGATCTCTTGCTGATTGCTTCTCTTGGTCAAGAGAGGGTTTTCTTTTGTGGCTCTTTTTTTTTCTCCTTTTTTTTGTAAATGATTTAGTCGCCCCCCTTGCTTTTGACTTGACCGAATGTTTTTTTTTTTTGAAAATAAATCAGCAAGGAAAATTACAAGACTGTAAAGATAGATCTACCACAAATGTAATGACCCTACGTCTATATGTGAGTCGTGAACCAACACTACTAAGGGTAGCCAAAATGTTTGCTTAAAGCTGAGCCCCGATACCAAATGATATGAATCCAATCAACTTGTGACTAGACCCAAGATTGAAAGATGATTCGGACCTTAGGATCTATGATCAAACAATTGTTGAGTCCTTAACCCTTCACCTATATAAGAGGTGAGAACTAAGCTTATGTGTGTTTTGATAAGTAAACGCCACTAAAACCCAAAACAAGCTTTAGATAAGTTGTAAAAGAAAAGTTTTGAAAAGGCTAGGAATGGATCCCAAATGTCTTACAAGATTAAACTCAATGTGAAGTGCATAATTCAAACTCTAAGGGAGTTTATATAGGACTCTAACACCCCTTCATGACTTGGTCAATACTTGGACTCTTTCATGGACAAGGACCCAGTCAAAAAGTGTAGACTCAATTATTTTGGAAGTATCTTTGTCAAACTTGGACTCTTTCATGGACAAGGGCCAAGTCAAAAAGTGTAGGCTCCATTATTTTGGACAATAACCTTCCAACTACCTCTTAATGACACCTTTGACCGAGGCCTTCACTCCTTTGGCTTGATTGATGATGGTTGGTGTAATGGGGTCATGTGGACAACGACTTGGGGAGTGCTTGGTCGAACTCTAATGAGGCCGCACCTCCTGGGCCATATAAGTTGTCCATTGGTCCAATTAGATGTACCAAAGTTGGGGTCATGTCATCATGAGATGTAATTTTATGTCCAAGTTTTTGTATCAAGCCCATGAAACTATCTTTGAATCTCTTTGCACGTGATCTAGTCATAGGCCCTTGTGGCCAATGTAATGGGTCTTTGGTCACCCTCTTGCCATCCATGCCTCCTTCATGTAGGGTGGGATCTTCCACGGCCGTGTCATTGGTTTTCAAGTCCTTCTCATGTAGTGGGTCATTTCCACGAACTAGTGGTGTTGTGTGGATCTCATCATCCAACAGCCCAATTTGAGGAAAAGTTGACTTGGGAAAATGGTTGTGTTGAAACTGGGAAAATCTTCTTTAACTATAATATCTAGTTGTGATATATAACTTGTTGGTTCTCTTACTACCGTTGCTTCTAAAATGTTGTGTAATCTGAAATGATGCCCAACGTAATAAATCCCTCTCTTTTCCGAATCTGTGGAGTCATGACAGGCAGTACTCCAGTTAAGTGGTGGACTTGAGTTGAACGGAACTGTATAAAGTTGACATTGATAAAAGGTGTATACCTAATTAGAATAAATCTAATAGTTAAACTAAATATGAACGAATTATACCTTTCAATGCGGAAGTGTAAAGAACTTTAATGTTTTGGTTGATTATATCACGAACACGAACAAGAGTCTACTAGAGTCTCTTTGTAAGATCTCTGCCTTCACAGATGATAAGGCAACAATTCGAGAGAAACTACATATTTGTTTCTGGGTCTCAGCACATGAGAATATGAATAATAGTGTAGTAAATAGGATTCTATTACTACATGCCTAACCTCTTCCCGAGTTGCCTCATGCTTCTGGGGAACGTCCCTTCGATCCATATTTTCTCATTCATAAAATTGTACTATAAACAACTCCATCAGTCATACACCGTGGTGCTCAGCTGGCTGTGCTCCAGAAGAGTAGTCGAGGTCAAACTACAGGAAACTCTAAGATGAAGGAGGTAGACTACGCAAGGAGCAGATCTAGATAACATGTCTTATTTCTGAAGATGGAGACTCATCATATCTGTACACTAGCCCATGCACTTATGAAGAAATGGCGCAGCACGTGTGAAAAACTGCAGAACGACAATAGATGTCTTCTAGTGTTTGAGGGATGAGCTTCGAAAAGAGAAACAGAGTTCGGGATTGACTAGAATATCCCAGAAGTAGCAAATTAGTTAAGAGATTAGAAGGTGAATGTGGCTGGATGGTCTTCTTGTAAGTGATCTATCATATCCTTGTGCAACTGGTCATATCTTCCACACTTTACAGGGATAGCTCACCAAGCTGGAATGAGCTGTGTACCGATATTCCTTAAAAAGGGTTATCGATAAGTTGACAGCCATGACATCCAATCTTGGTGAAGAGCGGGTGATGGTAATGAGCTGAATGCGGAGATGCTTGTGCATTCATGACGTTAGAGGAGCCATACACCTGTTACCCTTAGCTATGATGGGAGATATGCTGGAAGGACAGGATACATATAGTATCATGATCGAGGTCCTACTTGACAAACACATCGCCCTCGTGATAGTATGTCGTGTCACAGGCCATTACATATATGTTTGGTCTTTTTTCATGGCTGTATGATTTTATGACATTGTAAATATTGTTCCCGGTATTTATAAAATTTGGCTTATCAAAAAAAAAATTAAAGGTTCAAGCATAATGAAGCCCATTAAACCCACGGAGTTAATATTGTTTGGCTGCATCGGATTTATCCAACTCATCATCATATATCCAGAAAATGGACCAATAACCAGATATACGATTGATTAGGCCAACATCATAGACTAGCAACAGCTAAAATATCAAAGAGATTAATGGGGCCCAAAAGAAATTGAGATATAGTGGCCCATAAACTAAATAGGCGGCCCAACTCCAAGATTTTTAAAGAAAAGGCTCAATGGCCCAATAGAGCCGTGCAATCCAATCCCACCAGAAAATTAAGTGTCTCCTCCGTCACCTGGCCGTACTGTATCCTCATCTTCTTTTTATCCTCTCTTTTCACGGTTTCACGTTCTTTCACTCCTCTTCTCCTCTTTCTATTTCTTTTCGTGAATTTTGTTTCTCAAAAGAAATCTATGTGTCTTGCTAGAATTTGATAACGGCAGAAGAGGAGTGATTTCTAGGAGAGAAGAAATATGAACGGTGGCGATCAACAAAAGGAGCAACAGTAGGGGCGGCGATAGTACCAGCAACGGTGGATGGCAATGCAGTGGCAAGTATGAGCTTCCGACTTCCGACGGCGCGTGACAACTGCACGCCACTGTTGCTGGCCAAAATTGGGAGGGATGTGAAGAATCTTGGTCGGATATGCACGAGAGAGCTTCCCGGTTACCAGTACTGTAAGGATAGGGCCTTAGTCATGGTGAACCTGTACCTCTCCAAGATCCAAATCCGCAGATATGAGAACTTCCCCTTCATAATTTGGGCCTGCCATTGCAGCTCCAGATGAAGAAATGATGATAGTACCACCAGGATAAGTGACACAATCAGGCTAAGATCATCTTCTGGGACGGATCGCCCTCACGCAGAGATGAGAAAACACAGAAACATTTGTAGTAGAAGAAGAAAAATAGAGTAATAAAAACATGGAGCGGAAGCTTTAAAGAAAATAAGAAGGAATGGACGGTTAACCCTTGGATGTGACTCTGATACCATGACAACCTCCATGAAAATTCATGGAGGTTTTGGAATTTAGGGGAAATCCAGAGAGAATTCCATTTATGAAAAGCTTGATTTTTACATTGAGTGATACTTAGTTTTATAGATGCAAGAATTATAAACGTTACATAGCTAATATGATTCTGTGATTGTGTTTGCAGGAATATCCGAATGGCTGAACATCAAATTATATATTTAGATGCTATAGAAGCTGTTGCTGCATTGGTAGGTGGACCTCTTATCTATTTTGATGCTTCATGGGGTGAAGAAATGCTTCCGAATGGGACAAACTTGTGTCTTTGGTGTTGTGCCTTAGTCAAGTCTAGATATGATTCTAGAGCTGGTGTGATCCTTTTCTGCTGCTAATCTTGCTTAAAGATAATACTCGAGGATGGCTATATGGTCAACATTTATCATAAGGACTTTCCTTAACACGCGTTGGTCTTTGCTTGAAATAAAGCAAACTTCCAAAGTCTTTTGAATAACACATTCGCAAACAAAATGGTGATCAATTTCGATTATTTTGTATGAGAATTAAGCACTGGATTAGCAGCAAGATATGTGGCGCCAATGTTGTCGCACCATAGAAAAGAACCGCTACGATTAAACACTCCAAGATCTCGTAATAGAGAAAGAAGCCAAAGGGACTCAACTGTTGCATTGGCAACTGATTTGTACCGGCTCCTGTGTTGGATCTGGCCAAGGTGATTGTTTCTTGGAGCCCAAGAGATCAAGTTTGAGCCAAAATAGATGTTGAAGCCGAATGTGGACCGACGATCATTTGGGCATCCAGCCCAATCTACATCCGAGAAGATCGAAACAGAGGTGAAAGGACACGACTTTATCAAGAGGCCAAGACTGATGGTTTCTTTTAAATTTAAGAATCCATTTTACTGCCGGCCAATGCTCCTTAGATGGGATGTACATAAATTGACACGTTGTCACCGTTCTTTTAAATACCAAGACTGATGGTTTATATTTTCGTCGAGAAAACCTCTAATTTTTTTTGCCCCATTTGTAGTATTTTGGCATGTTTAATGGCCAGATTCTAGATCTTTGGTGACCTGTTGTCACCGTTAAACGACAAGCCTGTTTGCCGTTGTTTTGGAGATATGTTTTGAGGTGTTAGTGTGGAGATTGTAATATAAGCAGTGAACATCGATTCGGAGCTCAACGCGGACGTAGCTGGGAAAAACATTCTGGTGAACCACGGGCCTTAACCCTGCGTGTCTTGGTTTAGCTTTATATTTCATTTTTGTTCATCTTTCTCTATTCAAGAAGTTACTAACATTTTTTTAGTGGCTTGTTAGACCAATCTCAAAATTCTTAACAGTGGTATCGAGCTAGGTTGGTTCGTGAGGAGATCTGGGCGGATCTAGAGGCTTTTGAGGGTTACTTGAGAAATTTTGGTAAAATGCTAAGCAAGAAGCCAATCTTGCATCCCTAACAAAGTTAGAATGGTAAAAAACTCATTTAAGCCTTTCTGCAATTACAGTTTTAGGTTTTTCCGATGCATGCACTCTGAGATCTTAGATCTAAGAGTTCTGTTAGGCCTGCCACCTTATGAAAGTTGTGGCCATTGCATATGGGGCTTTTTTTAATGCTTTCTTATGGGTAAGGCTTTCCGTCTTTTTGTGCTAGGCTTGTCGCCTATTCTGTGAGAATATTGTAGAAGGCATGCCGCCTTGAGTACCTATCTTCTTATGTGAAGCTATGAGACCTGCTGTCTCTTAACATTTTTTCTGTGATAAATCTGTGTGTGCCTCTGTTAATCTGTTTACCATGTTACTCTTTGAGTTGAAGTCCTAAAAAGCATGACTACTAGGATAGAAATTAACCTATTTGACGGTAAAGGTGATTTCAATAGCAGGAGTAAAAAGATGAAAGCACTTTTAGCACACAATAAAGTACACTATGTTTTAATTACTTATATGACTAAGTGATCTGAGGATGCTAAGAAAAGAGAGTCAGAAATTAAAGAAGAGGGTTATAACTTGATTATTCTCAACCTATCTGATTATGTGCTTAGGAAAGAAGATGGGGATGAAGATCCCCATGACTATGTGGACTAAGCTTAATAATTTGTATGCATCACAAACTCATATCAACTTAATCTTTGTTAAGGATGCACTATTTTCATTCAAAAGGGATTCTGCTAAGTCCATTGATGAAAATCTTGACGAAGTTTTTAAACTGAGTCAAGTGTTCAAGGGTACTGAGCATGATCTAGATGATGCTAGTCTAGCCATGATCTTGTTAAACTCTTTAAATGAAGATTATTTTGTTATCAAAAAATGTTTTACAATATTTTGGGATGGTGCGAAAAATAGAGATTATACTGTCTGGCCTCAAGTCTAGGGAACTAGAATTGAGGAGAACTAGAAAGCAATCAAATGCTCTATTTGTGAATAATAAACCTACTGAGTCCAATAACAAAAATAATCATCATCAGTTTAAAAATAAGAAGAAAGAAAATAGTAATAATAAGAACAAGAAGTTTGAAGATGATATGTTCTGTAATTACTGTAAGAAATTTGGATACATAATTAAAGATTGTTATAAGTTGAAAAATAAGGACAAGAGAAATTCAGAATCAAATGTGTCTACTTTGCAAAATAATGAAGATGATACTCTTGAAGTTTTGTATGTTTCTGATCACAAATCTGAAATACTAAATGTCTCTGATAATTCTGCATGCAATGATTGGGTACTTGACTCTAACTGTACATTTCATATGAGTCCTCATGAAAATTGGTTTTCAAACCTAGATAAGTCTAATAAGGGTGTAGTTTTACATGGGAAACTTTAATACTTGCTCAGTAGAAGGTACACAAAAATTAATCTGAAATTGTCTGATAATAAGCAAGTTTCCATGTCATATGTCAGGTACATGTCAGATTTAAAAAGAACCTTATTTCTCTACGAGCTTTAGAATAACCTAGTTGCATATTTCACTAGAGTGGTGTGTTGAAAGTGTTTAAAATGACAAAATAGTTCTTACTGCTAAAAAACAGATTATACTTTCTAGAGGAAAAATATCTAGAGCAATCTGATGAGTGCTCCTTTGTTGTATGTGATTCTAAAAACACTAAACGGTGGCATTTGAGATTAGGATATATGAGTCAAAAACGTTTGACTGTTTTACATTCCTTATGAAGTCTAGGGAAGCATGCCATTTGCGAACTTGAGTTCTGTGAAACCTGTGTGTTAGGAAAACATCATAGACTTTCATAAGGTATGCATTTATCTAAACATAGACTTGAATATTTGCATGCTGATTTGTGGGATCCTGAATCTATTGCTACTTATGGTGGAAATAAGTACTTTCTTTCTATTGTTGATAATTTTAGTAGAAAGTTTGGGTTTTCTTGTTACAATCCAAAGATCAAGACTTTGTGATACTTAGAGATTGGAAAACCTTAGTAGAGAACCAATCTGATAACAAAATGAAGTACTTGAGAACTAACGATGGTCTTGAATTTTGTAATTCCTTGTGTTGACAATTTGTGTTCTGTTTCTGGTATAACTAGACATAGAATCGTTAAATACACTCCTCAGCAGAATGTGGTAGCTAAACACGTGAATAGAACCTTGTTTGAAAAAGTTAAATGCTTGCTTGTTACTTCATGTTGAAAAAACCTTTTCAGGGAAAGGCGCCGAGCACAGCTGCCCATCTAATCAATAGGAATCTCTCATCTGCTCCAGACTTTAAATGCCCAGAGTTTGTTTGGTCTGGTAGAGACCAGAATCTAATTCATTTAAAAGTGTTTGTGTACTGCTTATGCTCACACAAAGTCTGGTAAATTAGACCCCAGATCCCTCAAGTGCATTTTTCTTGGCTACCAAGAAGGCACTAAGGGATACATATTGTGGGATAAGAGTATGCCTAGTCAAAAACATTTAATGAGTAGGGACATTATTTTTAATGAATCTTATTTTTACTGTTTGCCTGCAATTTCTGTTGATACATCAATTGAGGAGGAGTCCAGGAAGGCTCCTATTCAGGTGGAATTGGATAGAGAAGTTCCTCACAAAAACCTGTCCAATCTAAGAAACCTGATACAATTCAGGATTTCTTAGAACCTGATCAGCTTTCATCTAATCAGTTCCAACCTTCAACTTCATACAACATTGGCCTAAATAAGGGCAGGAATAGAACTGTTCCTGGTATATATGCAAATTAAGCTGATCTGATTGAGTTTGCTTTCTCTGTGGCTAATCAAATTTTATCCTTTGAACCTGATGATTACTATTCTGCAATTAAGTGTGATCAATGTGAATTGGAAGTATGCTATGTTAGAGGAAATGAATTCACATAGAAACTTGGGCATTAGTGTCAAAGCCTAAAAATCAGAAAATAGTAGGGTGTAAGTGGATTTTTAAGCTCAAAGAAAGAGTTAAAGATTCTGATCCATGCATTTATAAAGCAAGATTAGTTGCTAAATGGTTTTCCCAAAAAGAAGTCATTGACTATGATGAGATATTCTCTCATATTGACAAGTATAAGACTATTTGAATTATACATTCTTATGTGGCTTTCTTGGATTTATAATTGGTGGAACTTGATGTTAAAATTGCATTTTTAAATGGTAAACTAAAGGAGCAAATCTTTATGGATTAGCCCCACAAGTTTGTAGATGAGAAAAAACCTAATTATGTTTATTTTCTGAAAAAATCCCATTATGGTTTAAAGTAAACACCTAGGCAGTGGTACAAAAGATTTGATTCTTTTATGTACAAATTAGGATTTACTAGAAGTAATTATGACTCGTGTTTGTATTTTAAAATTTCTGAAACTGCTTCTATGTTTTTGTTGCTTTATGTGGATGACATGCTGATTATAAGTAAGCCCAAGAATAAAATAGTGAGTTAAAGCTGAAATTAAATTCTGAATTTAAAATGAAAGATTTAGATGAAGTTAAATGGATCTTGGGCATAGAAATTTTAAGAGATAGAAAGTTAGGAATTTTAAAGTTACATCAAACTTCCTATACGCAAAAGTTGTTTAAGAAATTTATGTTTAACAATTTAAAGCCCGTTTCCCTTTCTTTAGCTAGACACTTTAGATTAAGCAAAGATTAGTGTTCTAAAACACCAAGTGAAACTGAGAAAATAGAAAATGTGCCATATGCTAACTTGTTTGGTTCACTTATGTACTCTATGGTTAGTACTAGGCCTGATATTGCTTTTGTTGTCTCTTTGTGAGTTGCTTTATGTCTAAACCTGGATTTGAACATTGGACAACACTTAAGTGGACTGTTTGATATTTGGTTGACACTAAAAGTTTAGGTTTATGTTTCAATAGAAATAAATCTGAAATGAACCTTGTTGGGTGTGTAGATAGTGACTTTGCTGGTGATTTAAACTCTAGAAAGTCAACTATATGACATTGTTTCATATTTTATAGTAACTATATTAGTTGTAAATCTTGGTTACAAGTTACAACCTGTGGTTGCTCTCTCAACCACAGAGGCTGAGTATATTGCAATTTCTTATGCATTTAAGCAAGCCTTATGGCTTCAATGTTTGTTGAAATAAGCTGACAGTTGTGAGTCTGTGGGCTCTGTGCATTATGATAGTCACTCAGCCATTTACCTTAGAAAAATCTTATTTTTCATTAAAGAACAAAACATGTTGGCGTTAAATTCCATTTTATTAGAGATGTGATTTCTGAAAAACTTGAAAATCTAGTTAAAATCAATATTAATGTAAATACTACTGATTTTGGTACTAAAATTGTTACTAATGTCCTGGCGTGTTTTTATGACCGGATTATAGTTTTGGTAACCTGTTGTCACCGTTACACGACATGCCTGTTTGCCAATGTTTTGGAGATGTGTTTTGAGGCGTTAGTGTGGAGATTGTAATATCTTGGGATATTTGGACCTATTTTGGTTCGGTGATCAATATAAGCAGTGAATTCATTTGGAGCTTAACGTGGACGTAGTTGGGAAGAAATTTTCGGTGAACCACGGGCCTTAACCATGCGTGTCTCGGGTTTTTCTTTATATTTCATTTTTGTTAATCTCTCTCTATTCAAGAAGTTATTAACATTTGTTTAGTGGCTCGTTAGACCAATCTCAAAATTCCAACAGTCGGTTTTTGTACTAAAATCCAAATATATCGTTATCGATATTAGGGTATTCGTGTACCCAATATTGGGGTTACAAGTTGGCCTCTTTTTTAATTTCTTCCTTCAACTATTATTATAGTGAAACATTATTGCAAATTGAGTTATTTTGGTGAAAGTATTTAATGCTTGCATGCACAACTTTCAACTTTGCAAGCTAATAATTGTAAAATGAAAACGGGAAGAAACGAGAGAAAACTCTTTGTATTAAATCTTCTGATCGTATCGAATGAATTACAACGAGCCTCTTTATAATGTAAACATCGACAATAGACATAAATGCCATTAATGTCATCTTCACGCTTCCATCTTTTCTGTGTTCTGCTTTCCGCCTTCTTGACAAAGTTGTTCAAGCGTGCAAGGTGATTGATTTGGTTGTTGTCACATTTATGGTTCCAATACTCCCCCTCAAGATGGGCGAAAGATATCACCTAAGCGCATCTTGTTACAAAGTCTCCCAAAATCTATGGAACTAAGACCTTTAGTCAATACATCATCAACTTGTTCTTTGGTAATTATGTGACTCAACTCCAACAACTTGCTATTTAATTTTTTCTTTGATAAAGAACCTATCAATTTCCACGTTCTTGGTTCTATCATGTTGTACTGGGTTATTAGCAATGCTGATAGTTGCTTTGTTGTCATACCACAACTTTAATTTCGGATCTGGATCCATCTTGAGTTCCACCAGTATGGATCTCAACCAAATCATCTCAGTAACACTCAAGGCCATGGCTCTGTATTCTACCTTAGCTGTAGAACGAGCCACTATTGTCTATTTCTTACTCTGCCAGGAGACTAGATTGCCTCCTACAAACATGCAATAACCAGACGTGGACTTTCTATCATCAGCAC